>JAOWBN010233877.1:0-12439 GCA_028565015.1 Pinguicula moranensis
GGAATAACAATTCAAGTAGAACTTTACTACTTGAGGTACTGTGCAAATAACGGCTGTATAAAATATTAATAAAATTATTTACACATTTTTCTTACAACTATCATATCCCTTTTGCAGCATAGAAGAACCGAACACTGCAATCTCCTTTATTTTTGTCACGTTACGTGCTACAGTATGAAAAGATAGGAAAACAAACTCACATATAGAACCAGTTGAATACATGTCCATTCCTTCCAAACTGTAAGGAGAAGCTATACGTATAAGACTAAATGCATGATCCGCTTCAAGATAAGCAACAATTTCAAATGCTTTTCCAACCTGTCTTTCAGAGAGACTCATGTGATTCCAAATAACTATTTATTCAATTAAACATATACAACATATATTGGATGCTCAAAAAAAAATAGAGACTTAGGATATGCACATATGTTGATTATATTAAATAATAAAACACTCTTGAGCTTTTGAAAAGAGGAAATTGTGGGGAAGTTATCCCCTAGTGCATGCATGTGAAAGGAACAGAAAAAAAAACAGTTATCTACAAATTATCGAAATGATTAAGAGAGCAAAGCTCCCAAAATAATTGTGATTCCAAATTATATATCATTATCAAGTGTTCTTCAAGCTGAGGACTAGCCTCAGTTCGGTAGACCTTTACTATAAATTCTTATGTGCTTAACAATGAAAGAGAAGCTAAATTGGTATTGTTAATATTTGTATCTAGTTTAGGTACCTATATGGGAATAGAATTATAGAATGATAGAGTTATAGAGGAAGTAGAGTTATAGAGGAGGTAGAATTATAAAGTAAGTAGAATTATAAAGGTAGTATAGGATTTAGTTGAAAGTTGTACTATATATACCCTAAAAGGTATTGAGTAATAATACGACACGTTTTTCATTATTTTCAATTTAGTATCAGAGTCAAACTAACCCTATCAAAAGCCCTAAGCCCCTGCCTGCTGACCATCACTGTTGGACCACCGTCCAACACTGGTCGGCCGATTATCACCGTCGGACCGCCACCAACTTACCGCCACAACTCTGGCCGCTATGCCATTGATAGGTGACCATCGATCATCCGCAGGATTTCAGATCAAAAAGATGTTGGGTGGGTCAGATCAAAAGGATGTTGGATGAGTCAGATCAAAAGAAGAAACTGGATGGCGCACTACTAGAGTTGATAGATGGAGAAGAAGAATATGTGCCGAGTGTTGTCTTATCAGGGGAGGATCGAGCATACTTGGAGGTACTTCAAAGAAAGTAGAAGGTAGTAGGTGTTGGAGATGGTGCATCCACCCCGTCCAACGTTGCTTACTCCATAGCCACAACCAAAGGTGATATTCCGAGAGAAGAGGACAAACATGATTTTTTGGAACTGGGACATGGTGTAGTGGCTTATGGTACAAACGCTAATAAAAAAAGGGAAAAGGAGAGAAAAAGGAATAAGAAAAGAGCGAGAGTGGATTATCGATTGCATGTTGTTGGACTATTGTTGTGCTGTCATGGATTGGGGATATTTTTTACCTGTTCGGCGTTTGAATGTTCCTGGTCAGAGTTTGTCTTTTGTCGTGGGTTTAGAGGGGTGTCTATTAGTGAGCCAGAGGCGCCAACGAGAGGATGTCTAGCACTGAGACGGATGGGCCAATGAGAGAGTTGTCTAGCATCAAGCTGGGAGGACCAATGCGACTAAGGAGCCGGTGATGAGAGATCGGCAGGACGGTGAATGCTTGGGATATTCCTTGCCCGTTGAGTCAGCTAGGGAGCCAGTTGTTGAACTGGTGATGAGGGGTCGTCAGGTGTATCGAGATAGGGTGGTGAGAGTGAGATTCAGGCTCAGGGGGATGAGAGTGTTCACGATGAGGAGTAAGGAGAAACTAGATGGGCCAGATCTGAAGGAGATACGAGATGAGCCAGATCTTAAGGAGATATTGGATGAGCCAAATCAAAAGGATACTGGATAGGCCAGATCATAAGGAGAAACTAGATGGGCCGCCGTCTACTGCTAGGAGGCCATCTACTACTGAACTATGTGTCAAGATGGGCTTAGTGGGTATATTTCACCCACCTTGAGGGGGAGTGTTGGTATTTGTATCTAGTTTATGTAACTATATGAGAATAAAATTATTGAAGGATAGAATTATAGAGGATGTAGAATTATAGAAGAAGTAGAGTTATAGAGGAAGTAGAATCACAGAGATAGTCTAGAACTTAGTTGAAAGTTGTAACACTATATATATCTCAAGGGTCTTGAGCACTAATACGACACATTTTCCATAATTTTCAACTGGTATAACTGAATTGAATATAAGAAGAAGATGGCAAGAAAAGGCAGGTTAGTTAGGCCACACAATGTTGGTTTCAATATCTGCGATTTTGCTTTTTCATTACTCATATTGGAGAGGGTCATAAGTAAATCAAAAGGACTCAAAGGAGTTATTTTGTAGGATAGTATAAATATAAACATATGTTCTTCATGTATTAAGTATCGAAACAACTTTGTAATACATATGCTCCCAAGATAAAGAAGATGATATATCAACTAGAAATGCTAGGAAACAGAGAGAGGAAAAGGAGCATTCTACCTGAGAAAGTACCCCTCATGTGTTATAATGCTTTTGTGGAAGTCATATATAGGTATCCCGTCATCCTACTCCAACACATGTACAACTAAAATTTCAAACATATAGCAAAATCAATTACTTTCCTAGAGATGCTGATCGACTACCTCGCATCTACAAAGACATGAAGGTATGAACCCTTCACCAAGAAGCCTTAGTAGAGCTAATACATTAGCAGTACCATCAATGATTCTGGAGTTGCCAAAAATGGTTGCACCTAAAGATTTAGTTGTTCTTTCATATTCGAGAGTCCTAGCATTGCCATAGGGGGGTGAGCTCGATGAACTGATATTTAATCTAATCATCATTCACCAATCCAAGACCATCCACATATGAAGCAATTGAAGAGGTCATAGAATTGAGCAACCAGATGGTACAGTTGAGCATGTTTGGCCTTCCAATCATTGGTCTGAGCCCTGTCACTTTCTTTCTCATCTTACGTAAGAAACCCTTCTAGATTTTTGCCCACAAGTGTAGCCTCAATGCGACGTGACCAGCTAAGGTACGTGGTCTGCCCATCGAGCTTCATATCTATAGGTGGAAGAACAAGCTTGACTTGTGTCTGAGTAACAGCAACACCCGTGGTAACAGCCGAAAGACTCATCCCCTGCATAATCCCATGTAACTAAGACTTCACTCTTAATTTTTCATCAAATATAACTATGTTACACGAATAGAGGCACTAATGGAAAGAAGATTTATAGGAAATGAAAGGACATTCAAAACTTTGGACAATGTGAGAGTGTTTGTGCATCGTACTGTACCCTTACCAATCACTAGTAGAATTGTGGCATCTACAGTCTTAACACTGGAATGCACTTCTAGGGGAGTATAAGAACTGAACTCCCTAGTAGTACCCATCACGTGTACGTTTGCCCCTGAGTCGCAAATCCAACATGGGGACCAACATTACCAGACGATAGCCAAGCCTTGCCACCCGTATCATACGCACCTCTCGTGTGGAGAGCAATATTACCAGACGTTTATGGTACAGTGGGTAGGCCATCTCTTACTCCTCCAAACTCATTCTCCTCAGCATCCACAGTCATGTGTATACGATAGCCTCCTAGTCCACCACCTCGAGCTCCATCTTTCTTGGCATCCCAACCACGACTGCCTCATTTCCATATAGAATCCATATCTCTCCTCGGTCGGGGATACGAATCCATTAAATGTACCTTTGAAGCAGGCGCGTGTGCAGCCAACGTCAAAGTAGCCAAGCCTTGCCACCCGAAACAACACTGGGCTCAAAATGTAACTCCATCTGAGTTTCCTCCTGTATCATATCCCCTGCATGATCTAATGGATAAGCTACAATGTCGCATGATCGAGTTTTGCCAAGGCTTCCAACCGTTTCTCCATCACATTATAATCCTTTTCTCCCATATCTCTCAGATATCACTCCACAACAACACAGTCGTCTCCAAAACACACCCACACAACAATCCACTACTCACCACCACAACAATCAACACCTCCACACCATGCCTACTTGGTTTAGGTAATCCACAAACAAAATCTCCCCCACGGTCACTTTCCATGACCATCTCCAATGCCACTCCTCTCCCCTTCTTGTCCGGCGCGTGGCGGCGGTGCGCAGACGTGCGTACAACCGTAGATAGATCTCGACGAGATGATCCTGGCCGTGGTGGTCGCAGGGATGGAGATGGCGGACGTGCCAGAAATTGGCCAAAAATCGTCGTGGTGCGGTGAGGACGGCGGGCTGGTGCCGGGGCGGCTGTAAGCTCACAGGCAATGGCTTCAGGCCGCGATTTCTGGTCGAAGATGGCCGAAAATGGTCGAGATTCGTGAGCGGCGATTGCAGGTGATCACGGGTGATGTTCTCGGACGACAACGTCGACGGGATGGGCGGCAGACGAAAAAACAGCGCAGGTGAGTTTTAGGGTTTGAGTCTCTCCAGAGGCTCTAATACCAATTTGTTTTATGGCAACTTGCTTTCTCATTAGTTTTTGGTACAATATATAGTTGGGCCCAAAAGTAGGTTAAGTCCACACTAACAAATAAATTAACAAAGAGATAGATAGTACCTGCCTTCTATCAGTGTACCAAGAATAGATATTGTGACAGAAAACTTGAGTAAACATATTGAGGTACAGAAACGATATCATTTAGACATTAATTCAAAGCATAATTTCTCTATTATTTCCATTTGCAAAAGAATATGGCAACAAAAATGAATGAAAAGCATACAGCCAAACACTAAAAACACTCAGCAAATACCTTGCTCAGATCCAGTTTGCTGCTACAGTGTATCAAAATTTTACCGTTTCACAGCACAGTTTATAATTTCTTGCTCAGATGCGTTTTCCCATTCCATCAAGTAAAACTGTAACTAACAGATTTCACATTAAATGTTTGAATTCATATCAATCCCAAAAATAACCTTGAATGTTTTAGACAGACAAGGACTAAGTAACAAGCAAAAGAGGTGGCATCCGCATCTTGCATCTCTGTGGCATTACCACTTCAGGAGATATAGTTTACCCAATTGAGCATATGCAGATCCAATTACAGAACCGGGAAACTGACTCACACTCTTAATCATTCAAGTATTGACTAACATTTACAATACAACAGCAAGCAATTAAGCACGAACTACTACTACTACCAGTACGTCTCTCAGTTATTTGGCCCAAACCTAAGTCGGTAATCCTAATAATTGTAATGTATCAAGCATGAAAATAAAAGAAGGAAAAGCTGCTGCACCAACAATACAATACTCTCCTCCAGATTCGTTCAGCATTATGCACTTTTACAGGTAATTCTTCGCTTGGACAAAAACAACATTATTACTAACCTCGGACGGAAACTCGGCAAAGAGGCTCTCGCACATGAAGATGGCATTACGATACATTAAGTGCTGCAGGCTGTTCCTTACGGAATCCGCCAGTATAGCCTCCATTTGCAGCATACACAGAAACAGCTAGCAATTTGAAAACGTCCGATTTAAACTATTTATGTTCCATCCTCGGTGTGTTGAGATGTAATGCACCAACCTGAGCCAGAAAATGATTCAATTGATTGAACTGCTTATTCCCAAATCCAATTTGCTTTTGCAAAAATAACCCCCAGTGAAGAGAATTGAAGGGAATACAAGTGCGATCCAAAATCCCCAATTCACCTAAGCCCTAGATCTGCCAAATTTGAAAAGGCGAAATTGCTTTTCTTCCAACGGTAACATAACAAGAATGCTAGTACAGTAACTAGTCATTCAATCAAAATAAAAACTGGATATAAGTTTATTTCACAAATTAGGGATTTTATTTTATTTCTTGTTTGGAACCTAAACTCCAAGTGATATAGTTCAAAATCTAATTTAATAAGGAATAATCAATCTTGTTAGAACTATGATACTAATAGTCCAAAAAAAATCTACACAAAGCATGATTGCAGCGACATCAATAATTCATTAGATCGTTGATGTCTGAAAGATATAATATTAATCTCAAAGATGCATAATAAGCCTATCTTGTCTAGTCTAACCAAAGATTTATTGTTTTCACAAATTAAATATTTTCCTGACTTTAAGATATTTTTTGAAAATTCGGGACGACAGAAACTTGACATGACCAATTTTTGTCCTCTTATCAAAGTACTAACATCAATGTTTACCTCTTCGAGACTTTCAAGCCCATGGAAATGTGTCAATCAATGTCATCCATTTGTCTCAACGTGGATCCACTGGGAGTCTCCATATCGATCACCTTGTGTTCTTGGAGATGTTATAACTTCATTAGAAGAAGCACTATCCAGCCTTTTTCTTGGAGTGTGTTGAAGCTTTAGCATTAGAAGAAGGAATTTTCAGGCGTTAGAATGCTGTAGCGAAAACTACAAAGAAAAAGGCTGCAGTACTGCTGCTTCTTCAGAATAACTCAAAAAGGGTTTTGTGTTATGCATGATTGCATTGTAGTGTAGAAACAGGAACTCAAAAGGGAGTCATGGTTTCTACTACCTAGCATGATTGTAGTGTAGTACAAGACTATAAGAATAGCCAAGAAATAAAGTATTTAACTTAAAAAACTTGAGCTGATTCAATAACATCATACAATCAAAAGGGAGTCATGGTTTCTACTACCTAGCATGATTGTAGTGTAGTACAAGACTATAAAAATAGCCAATAAATAAAGTATTTAACTTAAAAAACTTGAGCTGATTCAATAACATCATACAATTTTAAGTTTCCACAAAGTACAGAAGATAAACTAGCTCAAACTAACCCTCGCACCAGCTAGTTTCATAAGCTTCCATATGAAACACCAGATATCCAAAAATTCAATCTTGGAAATTAGATAACAAAGCATTCCAAGTCATTTTCATAGAAAGTAATACCAAGACCCAAAACCCTATTCGGAATATCGAGTTTTAGAACACAAATGAAGAACTTACCGGAAAACAATTGAGAAAATTATCCAATATCTACATGAAACGAACAAAATTTGTTCATAACCTATTTCAAATTTTCAAATTTCGTCCATAAACATTCCCAACAGCCTTGCTACTGCACAATTTGATGGAACTTTGATTACATTTTGTACGGGGTATTTTTCTATCTGAACACATACGAAAAAGAATTTTGCATTTGATTGTGTTGGTTTTTGTGATAGTGACTTTGTAGGAGACTTGGACTCAAGGAAGCCAACTACATGTTACAGTTTTCTACTTGGTGGAAACTGTGTCAGCTGGAAATCTCACCTTCAGCCTGTGGTTGCCCTATCAACAACGGAAGCATAATACATCGCCTTGGCAGATGCTTTCAAAGAGGCAAGATGGCTTCAAGGGATGCTCAAAGAATCAGGTATTTCAAGTTATATGACTAAGATTTACTCTGACAGCCAATTTGTCATCTATCTTAGCAGGAATCCAGTATTCCACGATAGAACAAAGCATGTGGACATGAAGTTCCACTTTATAAGAGATATGATAGCAGAAAAGATGGTGCTACTAGAGAAAGTTCCCACAGAGGACAATGCTGCATATTGTGGTACAAAGGTGGTCATACAAGCAAAGTTTCAGGATTTCCTGAAAGTTCTAGGGATGAACTGAAGGCCTTGAACCAGGTGGAGCAAAGAAGGTATGAGCGGTGGAGGTTTGTTCCACTTAGAAGAAATTTGAAGCTTGGACAACTTCAAGATGGAGCATGTGAGATTGAAGTTACCAATCTGTCCTTCACTTATGGAAAAATAATTTGGACCATTGATTTGAGATTAAATCTATGCTGCGAGAAGAGGATTGGGTGTTGCCCTGATCCATTGATATAAAAGGCTCAAAGAGGTCGTTGAGGAGAAAGAGAAGATACTTGCGCAACTTTCTTCCAACAAGAAGGTTTCTCTCCTCGGTTGTTCTAGTGTGTATTCTCCTTCTTTAGAACCTGTAGAATGCTGATTGTCTCTACTGGTAATTCTTGTAACAGAAGGTAGAAGCGTCTTGTTTTGTCGTTGATTTGTTCGAGCCAAGTGGAGTTTTCTTGGCTGTTGGTTGAGCATAGTTCAGGGTTGGATGTGCTTGTACAAACTGCTTCATTGTTTGGTTGATTAATACTAGTGCAGCGAGCCGAATCTGCTTTGTCAGAGCTCAACGTGGAGGTAGTTTGAATCTGAGATTTTGGTGAACCATGGGTCTTATATCCGGTGTTATTTACTGCTTTCAGTTATGATTTTATACTTCTTGTTATGTAATTATCATTTCATACAAGAAGCTACTGCATCTTTATTTTGAGTGTAGAAAGAGGAAATATTCCTAACAGTGGTATCAGAGCACTTGGTTTGAAGAGATTTGGGCAGATCTACACTCAAGGATCTCAAACTTGAGGACAAAACATTACGAGCTTCTGCATTTTCTGCCAAAGTTTTTTCTACTCATGGGGGAAACCCTATGAGGAACAAGAAGTTTGGTAAGCCAGCAAAGAAATAAACCTGCCCAAAAGAAGAAAATCACTAAACAACCAAAGGCTAACACCCAAAGAACATGGCACGTGCAAAGTGCTATAACTGCGGAAAGAAAGGTCATTACTTTCGGGACTGTTCCTAACCTAAAAAGGTACCTTACTATCACAATAACCCCAAATTATGCATTTGCTTCCATGCATTAGTTGCTAACTCTTTTCCTAAATGGATTGTTGATTTAAGAGTGAGCCAGCACGTAGTGAATGACCATGTTTGTTTTGTCGAGTTTCATTGTTGTGACGTCGGAACATGAATCGTAACTATGGGGAACGACAGTAAAGAGGATGTCATTGATATTTGCACCTACAAACTCCAGCTTCGTAGTGGGAATACATTACTATTACACGACACAATCTATTTATCGGGAGTTCGATGTTGTTTAGTTTCTTTTGTTGCTTAGCTACATTTATGTTTTTCATTTAATTTTTGTATTAGAAGTTGGTTAGTGACCTAGAACACCAATCAGTTGATGATGTACTTATTGGTTTCATGTATATTGAATGATGTATATCATTTTGTTCATTGAGTTTTGAATGTATTATGGATCATTTGGGTTAAGGACTCAAATTGTGAAACTCCATGAATTAATCAAAACTCTAAATCAGTCCTTAGTCTTAAGTCGTTAGCAAAGGAACAACTAGATGATTATATGGACTAGCGTGTAGATTAATGTATGATCATGTTTCACAGATCATTGATACATGGTATCTATATAATCACATGAAATATGAATGTACGAGGTACATGAGTATTGGACTTGACTCATTTTGACTTGCTGTATGGATTGTGTGTTGTGTCGTCAGCAAAGTCAAATAGTATTAATTCAGTTATCTGAGATATTCATAATTTTGGGTGATGAATGTGTATTACGTGAGGTTATCAAATGCTCCTTTTTTACCGGGGGTTTATTAAGGTAAGTTTTCCAAATATGCATGATTAATGCTGGAAGTTATGAATTATCAAATTGATACTTTTGTCCGTCTCATCTTGGATGAGATTATTAATATCCGTGGACCCCTTGATGCAGTAATAATTGTTATGCATTGCACAAGGGGGCAATCAAGCAGAGGATAGCCTTGCAGATAACTAATTCTGTACAAGGAGTTCGCCTAGATAGGAAAATAAATGGTCACTGAGAAGACAACTCACGTTAGGAGACCATTGATTATTGTTGTCTAGTAGGGTGCTTGCTTCTTTTGTAAATACTTTATTTATATAAGGCTTTTCAAAAAAAAAAAAACAATTATGTACTGAAGATCAAGAAATTGATTAATGGTCAAGGATGACACATTCTTACGCTTGACATTAATTAGTGGATATTAAGTGACAAAAGAATTAATACTAAATGAGATTAAAGGATCACAATTTGTCTGTATTAGATCGTATCATAATGCATTGCTAGATGCCACTTCTGATTTATAAATTAATTAGATTAATTTATTACCGATCTAGATATGGATCCTACTGGGTCGCTCTATTTGGCGAACTGAAATATTAAGGATTAATTATGTGGGACATAATTAACGGATTTCATGGATGGGTCGAGTTGTTGGGCTTGATTAAAAAATCAACGAGAGCGAATTGGGCTTTGGTGGGACCCAAACCCAATTCAAATTCAATTTATTGCAATTGGACTCAATTAGATTGAGTCTAATAAAGTAACTTTACCCCGTATATTCCCAACTAAGTTGGGGTCTGATGTACGCGGCCTTACCCTTGTAATCATACAAAGAGTCTGTTTTCGTTTTGCGACTCAGGCGGGTATCGATCCCTGGACCTCATAGTTGTGAGGTTTAGTTGCTCACCACTTGAGCCACCAGGACTTGATAGATTGAGTCCAATGCATAATCCTATTAATTGGGCTCGATTTAATAGAGCCCAATATGTATGTATTAAATGGGCCCATTTAAGAACCCATTTTATGAGATAAAAGGATGCTCTCGTTTTGGTTGAATAGAGAGATTCGAACGACTGAGACTTCCTGAAAAAGAAAAGGAGAAACTTGACTCCAACGACAAAATTGAGAATTCTGTCGAGCTCGCCGCTGTGTCGCTAGAAAACAGAGGTCTAGCAGCCTTGTTCCGTTTGCCAAGGAGTGAACACATAGAGGTATCCTATTTTGGTGCTCTTGTGATTCACGATCCACGCATCTTCACGGGATTTGTACGGACTCATCTCAAATCTCGAACATACGAAGTATGTTTGATAAATCCTCTATCAAGAACATGAATACATGTTTTAATATGGGTTTCATTTCGGATTGTTGGTCCGAATTTGAAAATTACCAAAAAATTTCAAAACGATATTTTACCCAACACTAGAGGATTGGAAGTTGAGTACAGTGACGATGTGTTTGGTTACGGCTCATACAAACATATTTTTTATTTTCTTGATTTGGATGATATTCATAATGATTCTATTAATTCATTAATTGCCTTAGTTTTCAACATTGATACAACTTATGAATCTGTTAAATGGCATGTTAGACTTGGTTACATTAGCCAAGATAGGTTAAACAGACTTGCTAAGTGTAGTCTTTTAAACCCACTCACTAAGGCTAACTTGTCTGTGCGTGAACCTTGCTTAACTAAAAAGGCTAGACAGAAGCCCTTTGGTAAGGCTTCTCGAGTCTCAAATCCATTGGATTTAATCCATTCCGATATTTGCGGACTCATGAACATAAAAGCATGCCATGAGGCTTCTTATTTCATCACCTTCATAGATGGATACTCATATCTCGGATACGTGTATATGTTGTCTCATTGCCACGAAGCACTTGATGTGTTCAAATGGTATGCAGCAGAAGTAGAAACCCCTGTTGGACCAAAAAGTTATGTTTTTTTTTTGATCAACCGCTGTCGCGAATACTTTTCTAATATGTTCAAAGGGTATTGTGATGAAAAGAGCATAGTACGACATATTATCATTCCTTATACCCTGCAGCAAAATGATGTTGCGAACATAGGAATCGCATTCTGCTTGACATGGTTAGGTCAATGATGGCACGAGCCAACCTATCTATTCACTTTTTGGGAGATGCGTTGCTCACAACAACATGCATCATCAATCAAGTACCAAGAAAAGAGTGGGCCCACTTCATATGAGTTATGGAATGGAAGGAAGCCAATATTGGACCATATGCGACCATGAGGTTTGGCAAGCTATGTGGACAACCCAATCATCAACATGGCAAACGTGGTCCAAGAGTAACCAAGAGGATGTTCATTCGTTACCCTGAACATTTAAAAGGATATGTGATGTTCGGCGAACACCCGAATGTGGGCATGACTTAAATAGACAGTCATAATGTCGAATTTTTAGAGGATCCATTCCCAACTATCGGCGATATAAAATAGGACTGTTAGTTGTATGAGTTACAACGTGGTCTGCTACTAACTCTTGGTGTGAGGGGAGTATATTTCACAAAATCACCCAGAATAGTGTAATCCGCCTATTTAAGGTGGAAACTTGCCCAATGAGGGCCAACATGAAAAAAATCCTCCAATTTTCATGCCTAACGATATTGGTTCTCAAAACGATGGTCGACATGAAAGAGAGGTAAGTACTCCAATTCTCATGCCTAACGAAATCGATTCTCCAAACGAGGGTCAACATGAAAGAGAGGTAAGTCTTCAACCTTTCACATCTAGAACGAGATTAGTTCTCAAAATTTAGGTCATGAAGATATGACAACAAGCCCCACATATCAGAGGGTTAGGAGGAGCGACCATTTGCACACAGTTATCCCCATGAGTCAAAGGGCTAGTGGGAGCAGAACCCCAACCAGGTAAGTAGAGGATCATGTTATTCCTCTTATATGAAGGAATGAACACGGAAAAATTCCTCAACAATATTT
>JAOWBN010233887.1:0-12438 GCA_028565015.1 Pinguicula moranensis
GTTTAAACACAATTGGGCTTCGAGCCCAATTGAACTTAAATGAGATTTAAGTAATTGGGCCCGAAAGCCCAATTAGAAGGAACATTAAAATTCTGTCGGCAGAGAGAAATTAGTCCAGACTTCCGCGCGACTTCTTCTCTCATCATCTCCGTTTCGTTCGAGTGAACGAACAAGAGATTTCCGACCAAATCTCGCCGCCCGTTTTCGCCGGATACGTGGGTCTAGCAGCCATCTTCTGTTTTCCCAGGGAGTGCTCTTTGATAGAGGTTCTCCTTTCTTGGGGACTTCGTGTCTTCGAATTCCAGTGTGAGTTCCGTTCGGTTTCCGGCGAGGATCGTCAACTCCGGCGAGATCCAGGTACGTACGGCTATCCCTCATCTCCTAGAACACAAATTAAACACGGGTTTGGGTCGATTTTGTTGCTTGGTCCCGATTTGAAAGTTTCGGGAATTTAGAAATCGGACCCCGTAGATCCTACAAGTGGATCCGGTGCTGGTACCGGATTCGGATTCAGAAGTACATCTTCTAGCACCCAGTTATTTCGATATAATCATTCTAGAAATTGGGAAGGCCTAGTAAACCTAATTTGTTCATAATATCTTCTTCCATTAAGTTTTGCAGAAAGTTTAAATTTAGAAACTTATGTGCGTATGTGTTTACAACCCGCATTTTCCAAAGTTTCACATAAATCACACACTTGTGATGTAGGAAAAAATTTTAATAAAAGAAAAAATAAGTTGTGCCAAAATTTTTTCATCTCTAGATTATAAAGTTTTCATATGTAGTGATATATGGTCAGATCGTGGCCAAACACATAGCTATATGGGTGTTACTTGCCACTGGATAGATACTGAGTGGAACATTCGAAAAATAGTAATAGCATTTCATTTCTTTGATGATGCACACACCGCACAAAACCTAACTTCTATACTTATGTTAATTTTGGAAGAATATAATTTAAAAACCAAAGTATATAGTATATATTTTAATAATGCATCTAACAATGATGCAAGTGTATAAGATTTAGAATTATTATGCGATGCTACTTTTCCAGTTCATTTTTTTTATATTCATTGTATGTGTCATATTATTAATTTATGCGTACGAGATGCTTTTCAAATTATAGATTTAAGTGTTAACCAAATTGACGTACTATAAAAATTTTGTTAAGTAAACCTAGGTTACTAAAAGATTAGTTTAAATTTTGTACAAAAAATAATATTAGACCAATAAAATTTTCTTTAAACGTGTCAACCCAGTGGAACTCCACCTATACTTTACTTCAACAAATCGTACCTTATAAAGAACTATTGGCTAGTTTTATGAATAATAAATATCAAAATATATATTTAAACACTAGTGATTGGTTAGAGTGTGAAAATCTCTTAAAATTATTAAAATATTTTAATGAATATACTCAATTATTTTCATATACATATAAACCAACGTCTCACCTAATTATACCTATTTATGTTAACGTAGAAGCCATTATAGCGAGTTTTATAAATTAACCTAATTTAACAACTTGTATAGATGCCATTATGGAAAAATAGTGTAAATATATTATAGAAATACCACCACTTTATCTTTTTGCCGCCGTTTTGGACCCTCAAATAAAATTAGAAGGTTTGAAAAAGTCCTAAAAGGTTATTATGATGATTTTAAAAATGAGAAAGGAGAACCCGTTGTCGATTATAAGACTATAATCGAAAAAATTGAGTCTTTATTAAATGAATTATATGAAGAGTAACAAATCAGATTCGGTATTCCTGTGCAAACCTGTAGGAGTGAGAGTGTCTCAAGTAGTGGTGCGTCTAGAACAACAATGCTAGGAAGGATGAAAAATATAATAAAAATCTCTATCTAAACGAACGTGGAACTTGACACTTATCTAACGACTACCTTTGAGATTGCTGAAACAGGTGATGACTATGGCTCATACTGGGATTTCGATATTCTTTTTTGGTGGAGGAGCAAAGCCAAAGTTTTTTCGGTGTTATCGATGATTGCAAAGGAAGTTCTAGCATGTCTGATTTCTACAGTAGTTGTCGAACAAGCCTTTAACAAGAGAGGCTATATTTTGGACGACCGATGTTCAAACCTTCATCCGCTCAACTTAGAATATCAGGCATGCCTGAATGATTGGATAGCTGCTTCGCGTAGAACACAAGAAGAAAAATACGAAGAAGAAGATGCATTCGATACCGGGGATCTGAATACAGCATCGACAAGCAGCACGAGTCCAAATAACGATGACAAGTAGAACGTCGTCGGTTCTCCATTAGGTGAGTAAGGTAAGAGAACTACATGAGTTTTGATTCATTTATGTATAAAAACATAAATGATATGTAGCCAACTTAACTATAAATGTTAACATTTATAGTTAAACCCAAACCCTCTTATATTATATTTTTAATTTATACAAAGTTAATAAAGTTTATAATTTCTAAAGTTTATTCAGTTTATAAAACCAAAATTTATAAATAAAAAAAAAATTATATGATTGTATTTTACATCCATGGTTGTGTTTTTGTTTGCTTGTTTATAATCATGTAATAGACTAGCTCTGGGGTATGCCCCATGTATTTGTAATATTATATTTGTGATATTGATTTTAACTTACCCCTCAAAAAATATTATATAAGTTCATAAAAACTTATAAACTTTAAATTTATAAACCCTAACACGAACAAATTTTATACAAAAAATTTTGAATTTTTTTTCTAGGTTTAAAGTAAAACCGAAAAATATTATATAAGTTTATATAAACTTATAAACATTAAATTTATAAAACCTAAACTTATAAACCCTAACACGAACAATTTTTATACAAAAATATTTAAAATATTTTTTTTGTAGGTTTAAAATAAAAATCAAAAAATATGAGTTTATATAAATGTTTAAACTTTAAATTTATAAAACCTAAACTTATAAACCCTGATACGAACAATTTTTATACAATTGTTTTTTAAATATTATTTTTTTAGCATAAGTAAAAAAAATATTTGAAAAATAAAAAAAAATTAAAACGAACCGGACGGCCAAAACTGACGGTTCAATTGTGTAGGAACCGTATCGAAACCGGCAAAAAATTGGAGGGTCGGGCCAAGGGCCTGGGTTCAATTTTTTGGGATCCATGCACGACGGGTCGGGACGGGCAGCCCGCCCCGCCCGTCTCTATGTATATATACAGTCACAGGCTGGTCCATGGCATAAGTATTTTTTTGTAAAGCTTGGACAAACCTATGATCAATTATATCCATTGGATTTACACATGTGGTACACTTAATTCTTACTCAATATCTACAGTGGGGTAAATCATGGCAGAACCTAGGCCCAGGTCGATGCCCATTTTTCACGGGCGGAGGCAGGCAAGGCCCATTTGGCCCGACACGTTTGTCTACCTCTACCGGCAAAGGCTATTCATATGGATAGGAGAGGGCGTCGGGTGTCGGTAGTGTCAGATTTCCACTACTGATGCTGCCTCCGATTACCGCAACCATTGATGGTCGATGGTCGATGGTCGATAGTCAGAATCGGTGGCGGATGGTGCTTGGTGTTCCGTCACCAACTTGGTGGAAGCCTTGGCATCCATGACTCAGTTCGATCCCGCCACTGCCAAGTCCGAAAACCCACCGATAAATTGAAAAGATTTTCATTTTATGTTTCCTTCGTTCATCTTCATTAGAATTATCGTTTTAGTTTTCACGTATCTTTTTAACTTTTCTTATTTTTATTTTACGTTTTTAATTCTCTTCATTTCAGTTTTCATGTTTTTAATTCTCTACATTTTAGTCTTCACGTTTTCAGATTTCTCATATTCAGATCCGAGTTTTCACTCATTTGCATTTTAGTTTAGTTCAGTTTTACCTATCGTGAGTGCCAAAGTCCATCACCGAGTACAAACACCGCCGTTTCTGCTCTGTTTAGAATTCTTCGTCCGCCATCATCTTCCTCTTCTAGCTACCTTCGTTCGAATCGTCATGTAAGCAGGTAACATTCTTGAAACCATAGTCCCTAATTTATGTTTCATGTTTATGCTAATTGTTTAGTTAATTCCGTTTAGCAATCAACCATATTAGTTTCAAGTTGATTAGTTGATTAGTTTCGTGGTTTTTTTAATTTATTAATTTTTTGGAAGAGACACTCTTGATTATTGTTCGGTCGTTGCCCTCAAATATTTTATTTCTAATCAATGATATGGTGTTGCTTGCTGATTGTTTGATAACTTTTCATTTTTTTGGAAAATTTAATGTTGTCGGTGTTACCGTCCTGAATCCCTGATAATCGGCGGTTGTCGATGATGCCGTTGTTAGAAGCGCTGGCGGTAGAAAAATCCACCACCGCCATCTAGTCGGTGGCGATGGTAGAACAGTTGTTTCCGCCACTGCCACCCTTCAGAGCTCGGCTTTGCTTCGTGCAATGTGTACCTTTCTATTCATTCCCTGAACCCATATGGCTCCATGTAGTAGCAGAGGGCTTCTTGCCATTTTCTACTAGCCTATTCAAAATTGACTCTGCCTCTTTTACATGACCCTTGCTGCAATAAGCAGATATGACCGTGTTCGGAAGACGAAAGTCAAACAGGACAGACTTCCAACTTCACCGGAGAACCTATCATGCTCCTACAATTTTTATGATATAATTTCTCGTTATTTTCTAATGCATCCCATAAACGGTGTACATTTTCCTTTTTATTCAATGTAGCATAAAGATATATAAGAACTCGATATTGATTCTTTCTCTGTTCACCTTTAGTCAGATACTCAACCATCTTCAACATTGCTAAAGCTTTTTCCGAGGCCTCATCTGTGATATACCCATAAGAGCAGGACAGTTCTTCGGGATTTCCACCCCTAATCGGCGGACCGGGATTTCCACCGATAATTTAGGGTTTTAGCATGCTAAAAAAGCGAGTCTATAAGGTTTTCTCAGGTCTTCTCGTGGGTATAACCTTTGTCATTATCATATGGTGCTTGTGATTGCGAAGATGCAAAGCTCGTTACGACACCCAACTATCCATCGATCAGACATGTAGACAGGTTCATTATCCCATTATTGAAATCTTTAGTTGTGTTGATTTATGTCTGAAAATGCAGGTTATGGAACATCCATATCAGAGACTCACCTGAAGACATAATCCAATTAATCACATAGGTACCACCCCGCAAGGATTGAAGAACCTCAACTGCAATGGAAGTTGTCTAAGGAACCCAGGTAGGGGTGGATAACGGTAATAATGATAATGAAATAACCTTATTCGTTACTGTTACTGCTATAGCTAAGATAGCGGATAGAAGTGACGGATCCATTATCGCTACCGCCATCCGTTATTCTGTTACCGTTATTATGTTACCTTAGCGGTAGCGATAACGGTAATGTATTTTGTCAATTCCATTACCCGTTATCCACCCCTAAACCCATGGCTATCAAGAGGAGGCAAAATCATCCGAGATGAAAATGGATCTCTCATGACAATTTTCTCACAACACTTTAGGATTGTAACCAATAACAGTGCGAAGCTCTGAGCGATAAAGCTGTGCAAAAAGTAAAGATGGGACAACATCATCATTGAAACGAGCTCCATGCTATGGGTAAAATGGATTGGATAGAACAAGTGTGACATTTGATACCTTTGGGATTATTGGGATAACCTTGTTCTGATGATGGCGGGTCTACATATCGAAGTGAGTCATCAATTCTAGTAAGGAAACAGTATAGTGGATTCCCACGCAAAACAAGGCTCAACAGGGATAAGCCAGAGAATACTATAGGAATCCTAACTATCTAAGGAGAACATGAGAAAAAATGAGTCTGGAAAAATGAATTCACCCTACATCAGATGAAGGTAGCAAAAGACATGCAGTATAAACAGACACAATCTAGCCCCGAAGACAGACTAATCCAGAGGTCAGTGCATACTAGGTCAGGTGATAAGTTTCAATGGAGCTTCAACTTACAATCCTCACTATTCAATCTCCATTGTGGGGATTTATGCGAAAAGCAAACCTTAGAACCAAGCCAAAAAGTAGGGTTACGAAGTAGGAGATATACTGTGTATTTGGAATTTTATATTTGATTTGGCGTTCATCAAAAGAATGCCGATGAATTTTTAAAAAAAAAGGTTCAACATTGTACTGAAAGATAGACATTTATTACCGTCAAGCTTCCTAACCACGTCCATAGGAATTTTGCATCTGCATATCAATTAAGAAGTGCTCCATAAACTGACAAAGCTCGTCGTAACCTTTTCTCAAGGCCATTGAAATAATTCTCTGCTTGCTCCACGCCATAAACCTTTGATATCAGGTCTAATTGAATAGCGGTTTGCGGCACGCCCTTACGGTTAAGTTAAAATGTTTCATCTCACTTGTCCATTCAGAAATCTGTCGTAAAGAATAAATTTATGTTCAGAAAATGCTAGCACAGATTTGCAATATGGTTCACCGAGATGAAAAGTTGAGGCGAATAAAAATAAGGAAGGAAGAAGAGGGCTAATCTACTTCTTTGTTTCAAGGATAGCAATTCATCTTTAGCAAACAAATAGTGTACTTTACAGGTAAAAACATTTTTCTTCCCAGTAAACTATACTAAACCTTGTTTTCTCCCTCTGGGTTTCCTGTCTATGAACCAAGCCAAAACTCCTCTTACACTCAAAATGTACAAATCATGAATGATGTACCCAAAAATAATCAAGCAATCCTTGCATCTCACAAGTATATTACCTCTCATTGAAAACGCTTAATTTTTGGTTACTAACAGTCTATTAATTCATGTATCTAAATTTATAGTTCAAATATTAGGATCAGATTATCAAATTAGAGAAGTAACCATGGAAGTAACTAAACAATATAAGAACACGAACTCTCATAGGAAATATAGCAAGCACTAAGTTCACGATAAACACGGCATCTAAACATTTTATACAACAGATCACATACGCACATTTAGACACATACCTCAAGGGCAGTTTTGAAACCACGATCCTTTCTGAATGTTCTAATGATTCCAATGAGTTCTTTGTGATCCACCAGCCGATATTCAAGAACCCATTTGTCAAGAACCGGTATCACCGATGAACCCTGGTCATAACAAGTTCAAAGCCTATCATACAAACTGTCTGAAAACCTCGTATTCCCCTTGAGTGGAGAACGATGAAATCCTGAAATTCCAGCATTCATGAAACCTCTCTTTCACCAATGAGCTCGAGAAATTTGACAAATGCTTCTTTATTTCGTTCATTTCGGAGCAACTCTGGATGTCTTAGTGTCACTGTAACAACCCATTGGAAAAATCAAAGAGCGAGAAGCCATAGGAAGAAGAAGAAAATCGAAACATAGACAGAACTAGGTGAAAATGCATGAAAGCTGAGGAAATGAGAAAGAAACAGTTGAGGCAGAATAGATAATCACAATTGAAACAAAACAGCAATCGGAGTCCATATTCAGATTTTTAGCTAGGTTAGTTATTTACAAATCGTGTATTTACTTATTAATTCGTTTGTTTCATTTGACGAAGTCTGTCTAGTTAATAGAGTTGTGTTTGTTTTAGTTGAGTTGTGTATGATTAGTTGTAGTCGTGGGTCAATAGTGGAAAAGTGGGCCAGACTACTTTAAATATTTGTCGTACGTACAAAGGCATGTTGAATTATGAAATAACTTCTTCCCCATCTTCTCTGCCCTTCTTTCTTCTCTCTTCTTTTGTCCTATTGTTCTTCATTGGAATCAAGTAACCCTCCGACTGGGGTGTTATAATTGGTATCGGAGCATCACGGTTCACTTACAATTATGAGAAATCTTCACCCCCAAGCTTCCCCCATAACAGAAAATCCGCCTCCCCCACCTACGAATATCCCTACTGAAAAAAGTGCTTATGCTGATGTATTGTCGGGTAAGTGATCCGAGCTCACAGATTCAACCGACACTCCACCCCATTATCAAACCAGGGGCATCCCACCTGCGTCAATGGAAAAAAAATCGCTGAGAAAATGCACACCCATTTTGCTGTGAAGGACTTCGAAGTGCAGTTGAAATTTGATGATCAGAACCAAAAAAAATGTTCTCTATTCAGTAAGAGTTCCTGCAACAGTTACACTGCCGCAATGATGTTGCTTCTAGTAACAAGCACCCTCAATCCCTATTGGGATATCCCCCTAAACATGTTGTCGGCCCCTCATACCCAAGATCGAACGGTTTTGTCCTACCTCCTCGCCATCACCCGCCTTACCCACCTGACTTTGATCGTGATGATATTGACCGTGGATGGAAGGCTAAGATGCCTTTCACTGATTTCCTAAGTTCAATGAGACTAATCCACAGTCTTTGATTGAGAGAAGTAATGCTTTCTTCTCTATTTACAGTGGTATCTCTTATGTAGAACATTTGGATTTTGCACACGTTCATCTTGAGGGCATTGCGGATGTTTGGTTCAAAAGTCTTGTTAATTCATGTCCTACTAATTAGGATTCATTCACTGATGCAGTTCTGATATGTTTTGATAATGAGAATCGAGATAACTTATTAGAAAATTTTATGTACCTCAAGCAAAAGGATAATGAGCTATTGCATGGATGTGTTGGAACGTTTTGATTCTATGGTTACCTCTATCCAAATCCATTATCCTGAATTTGATGAGATGTTTTACCGTGAGAAATTTGTGGGATGTCTGAAACCATCACTTACAACCGCAGTGCAGGCTCAACACCCCAAAACATTGTTAGCAGCTATCTCTATTGCTCAAGAGCAGGAGCTAGCTGTCAACGCTCTCCTTTCATAACTGCCTATAGAGTGAAGGGGAGTTATAAAGGAAAGCCACTGCACATTCTATTTGATGGAAGAAGCTCTCACTGTATTATTGATGACAAGTTTTGTGCACAGATGGGTTGCCCTGTAGAGAAGATATAGCCTATGAAGGTTGAAGTGGTTGATGGGGTACGCCAAATTAGTGACACCCACTATCCAACCTTCAAGTGGACTATGTAAGGTATGAAATTTCAATGTTCTCCTAGAATTTTTTCCATGCATAGTTATGGCATGATTCTTGGTGGAGATTGATTTCGGTTACATGGTCCTGTTTCATATAACTAAATTAGCATGGTTATTACATTAACCAGAGATAGTGCAAGAGTCCAAGTGCAGGCAATCAGAGATTCCTCTGAACAACAAGTATTGACTGCTGATCAAATGTTTAAACTTATTCAAAGTGAGTTGGCTGCAGTGGTTGGGAGAGTATTCACAATAGATTCGTTGACTAATGAAGGTCACATAAATGCAGAACTTTTTAGTATGGATACAGGGCATGTCGATACAACCTCCTCTAGTTTGATCATCAAGGCAAAACACCGCAGGACACAGACTTGACAAAACAAGCAGATTTTGATCAGCAACTTCATACATTATTTTATGCCTCCTCTGTCGTTTTTCAGGAGCCAAAAACTCTACCACCAGTTAGAGGAGTGGAACATAACATAACTTTGCAAGAGGGTGCGCGCCATCACCAAAAAGCAAGCACCTTACAGAACACCTCATTACCACAAGGATAAAATTGAGACAATTTTTCAGGAGCTGCTGCAGTCTGGTTTAATCAGGAGAAGTCCAGCCCTTTTGCTTTTCCTGTCCTTTTGGTTAAGAACAAAGATGAGGGATGGAGGATGTGTGTGGACTATAGACACCTCAACAGTTTGACTATCAAGAGCAAATTTCCCATTTTAGTGATGCTGCTGGATGAACTCCAAGGTGCAGTTTGCTTTAGTAAGATGGATCTGAGATCCGGTTACTTCCAGATCATAATGAATGAGCAGGACATATAGAAGAACAATTTTGTCACTCATCACGGTCAATTTGAATTCCTGGTAATGCCTTTTGGTTTGTGTAACGCTCCTGCCACTTTCCAAAGTTTGATGAACCAAGTTTTTTCATCAAATATCAGGCATTTCGTTTTAGTTTTTTTTATGACATTTTGGTCTATAGTAAGAGCTGGGATTACCATTTGTAGCACCTAGGCCAGGTCCTATCCATTCTGCAGCAAACCAGCTATGTGCTAAAGCCTCCAAATGCTCATTTGGGCAAAGATCTATTGATTACTTGGGGCATATCATCACCCCGAAAGGTGTTGCTACTGATGGTGATAAAATCATTGCTATCATGAGCTGGCCACGGCCATCCCACCTAAAATCCTTCCGAGGATTTCTTAGACTAATGGGCTACTACTACAAGTTCATATAAGCCTATGGCACAATCAGCAAACCACTAACTTAGATAATCAAAAAAGACTCATTTCATTGGAACAATGAGGCTGAAGAAGCTTGGCAGACTTTGAAGGTAGCAATGAGCTCTGCTCCAGTCTTGGCATTACCCAATTTTAACCAACCTTTTGTCTTGGAAACTGATGCCAGTGACAAAGGGGTTGGTGCCGTCCTGACACAAGCTGGACGCCCCCTGGCCTACTACAGCAGGGCTTTAGGAGATAGACAACTCAATTTGTCCACCTATGAGAAAAAACTGCTGACTATTGTTCTTGCTGTCAAGAAGTGGTATAACTACATCCAAGGTCAGCCTTTTATCATCCGAACTGACCAACAGGCCATGAAACACTTGTTGGAACAAAGGCTCCATACGATGCTACAACACAAAATGACCTCCAAGTTACTCATGTTGGACTACACTGTCTAGTACAAACCTGGAGTGGATAATAAGGCTGCTGATGCGTTGTCCAGGTTTGGACCAAGAATAGTTGCTCAATGTCATGGCATCACAACCTGTAAATTTGATTGGATCAATGAGATAATCTCCAACTATGCTTCTGATCACCTACTGAAATCAAGCATTCAGGCTAAGGCAATAGACATCAAATAAGGCAGTAGACATCAATGCCTACCCTGAGTACTAGCTCCTCAATGGCCTATTGAGGCGCAAATACAGGATTTGCATTGGTAATAATACACCTCTGAAGTACCAAATCATCTCAGTTCTCCATGATTCCCCGGTGGGAGGACATTCAGGCATCCAAGTAACTTTTAACTGTGTTAAACTTTACTTCATATGACCGGGTATCAAATCTGATGTTACAGGATGGATAGGGAGTTGTGAGGTATGTGTTAGATGTAAGCTAGATCTGTCATCACATGTTGGCTTATTACAACCCCTTGAAATAACACACTCCCCATGGAACAACATAAGTATGGACATCAATGATAACCTCTCAAAATTTGATGGAAAAACCGTGGTGTTAGTTGTGGTGGGTCGTTTCAGTAAGTACTCCCGTTTTATCAGCCTCTCTCACCCATATTCTGCTGAAATGGTGGCCAAGTTATTTATAGATTAAATTTACAAGCTCCGTGGATTACCAGAACAGATTATTTCAGATAGAGATGCAATCTTTTCCAGCACCTTTTGCGTGAGGTCATGAAATTATAAGGGGTTCAACTAACTACAAGTTCAGCCTACCATCCTCAATCTGACGGCCAGACAGAACGTGTGAATAGATGCATTGAAACTTACCTTCGTTGTATGTGCTCAAGCAGACCTCATTCTTGGAATAAATGGCTTCCACAAGTTGAGTTTTGGTACAATACCTCGCATCACTCAAGTATTCAGATGAGCCCATTTAAAGTTCTTTACGGCACGAAGCTCGACACCTACCAGTTCCTCTATTGCCAGACACCACAAGGAACAACCTTAGCACATTCTTCTCAGACAGAGCCGAGTTACACAAGTTACTACATCACAATTTGAGCATGGCTCAACAATGTATGAAGATAAATGTCGATCAAAATAGGGTTGAGGGGCAATTCCAACAAGGCGATGAAGTCTATCTGAAGTTACATCCTTACCGACAAAATAGTCTTCAATTTCGGAACAACATGAAGTTATCACCTAGATTCTATGGCCTTTTCAAAATCCTGGATTGCATTGGCACAGTGTCATACAGTTAGGACCTCCCACCATCTTTAAAAATCAATCTGGTGTTACATGTCTCCTTGCTAAAGAAAAGCTTAAAACTCGTGAGATACTTTCTCCAGAAATCCCTTCATTGCTGAGTGACAAAAGTTTCAACATCCACCCTATTTCCATTCTGAATTCAAGGGTCACACAAGGTGCGAGGGGACTTAATCAAAAAAGTTATTGTCCACTGGAACGGTTCAACACCTGAGCAAGCCACTTGGGAGGGCTATGGATTCATGAAGGAGCACTTTCCTAACATCCATCCTTAGGGTCAAGGATTTCAAAATGGAGGGAATATTGTAACAACCCCTTGGGGAAATCAAAGAGCGAGAAGTGTAGGAAGAAGAAGAAAATCGAACTAGAGACAGAACCAGGTGAAAATGCATGAAAAGCCGAGGAAATGAGGAAGAAATCGTTGAGCAAAACAGACGATCACAATTGAAGCAGAACAGACAATTGAGGTCATATTCAGATTTTAGTTATGATAGTTATTTAC
>JAOWBN010233898.1:0-12437 GCA_028565015.1 Pinguicula moranensis
ATTGAGCAGCCTCTAATCTTAGAGGGTTGTCATCAATCTCCTTATGGTGGCCATTTTGGAGGAAGAAAGACAGCATTCAAAGTTATGCAATCAGGCTTTTATTAGCCTACCATCTTCAATGATGTTGTAGAATGGGCGAAGCAGTGTGACAATTGTCAGAGGGTCGGCAACATCTCTTGGCGAAATGAGATGCCAATGAATAATATCAAAGAGGTGGAGTTGTTTGATGTCTGGGGCATTGACTTTGAATGCTGTCTTATGCTCATTTGTGTGAATTGTGTGCATATTAGTTTAGGTAGTCATACTTAAATCAACTTTTAACACCAAACACTCCCTGTGGGATTCGACCCTATTTTCACTTGCACAACTACACCCGTATGCTTGCGGTAAAGTGAGTGTTTTAAGATAATTTAACTTGGTTTTGTGCATAAATTTATTATAACTATAAAACCCATCAAAAATCTATTTGAACTATCATATGATTCTGGCGGTGTGCTTATGTACGAAGAAAAAAGACAGTCTTCTTATGAACTGAAACATATTAATCATCCTTTAGGCCATCCTCTCCTCTCAACACCTTACAAATCTCAGTGAAGGTTATCTTATGCATCCTAAGATTGTAAAAACAATCCCAATTGTTCCCTTAGGTTAGTCTTTCTAGAAATACCATTTTCTCAGATATTTTATCAAGAATCAAGACCTTAGGTGGGGACTTACGCTTTCGTTTTTGTTTTGCTTTATCATACTCCACTTCCCTCACCAATGGACTAACACAACAATCCTCAACATATTGAATAAGGCTAGTAAATGTGTAGGATCCATGACGCTATAAGCAAAAAATTCAAACACATAATCCAATCCACGCAAGTAACACAATATACTTAACATTATAGAAAAATCGATCATTTAAAAATAGCAACACTGGAACAGAAAAATATGCAACCACGAACATGAATTCATACCATTGTCCGTGAACTGGTACATACAACCCTAGTAGTAGATACTAGAACAAAATCCCAACACTGTTGCAAAATACCAATATAATGAATCATAGCAGGTAGAGATGTAATCTCAACAAATAAATCTCTGCAGTCAACAACACTGTAACAGAAAAATATGCAACTAGGAACATGAATTCACACCATTGTCCACGAACTAGTAGATACAACCCTACTTCGGGTAAATCTAATACAAAACCATCAGATCTAACAAATATGCAATTAGGAACATGAATTCATTCCATTGTTTGTGAATTATGACAAAAATATTAAAGAAATGTTACTTTTTCCGTATTTGTGATAAGGTTACTACATACGAATGTCTACGAACCTGCAAGAACGATTTCCGGAACACGGAAGACAAGTTCTCAACTGTAGAAGAAGAAATGAAGCGGTGGAAGATGGAAGACGACTTCTGAACTGCATTAGAGGAAATGAAGCGGTGGAGAGAGAATCGAAGAGGCAAAGTGTGATTTCATTAATGATTGAAGGGATGGCATTTTACCTAAATAGTGACAAAATGAGGGCAAATTTTAAGGTTCAAGACCGAATTACGCGGCCAATTTTCAATCTAGACATAGTTGTCTGGATCGGAAATTGGCCGAGAAATACTTCTACAGTAAACGGGGTGCCAAATAGGTTGTGCGTGTGTATAAATGCAGGATTCCTCCAATTATCAGTTGTTTATCTTGTTACAAAATTGGCCAAGAGTTTATTGGTCAATCTTAAGCACACTTCTTGGGGTGTCCATGTCTTCGAGCCTCTTCCTGCAAGCAGGATTTTTAGTTGCATCCTAAACAAAAAATGTCCGCAAAAAATCAACATCCAAATTGTCTATCTTCTTTAAGTGAACTACACATACACAATAAAGAATAGTGGTCGGCCCGCACCGCATGTGATGGGTAAACAGGCATGAAAATAAGGCACACACCGTCCATTTTTTACAAATGGGTGGTGCGGGTTTAGCCCATTTTTGGAAATGGTTCGAACAACACCGTCACGCTTCTAAAATGGGCGTTATCAGGTGAGTTCGTTTAATCCTATTTGCACCATATGCCTGTATTCATAATTTGCACCATCTTGCACCGTATGACCGTATGAGAAGCAAATGTGTTATCACTTCTCCACGCTTTAGAAATCATAATCATATCTTGTAGTCATGTACCTACCTAAGGAAGTGAAAAAGCAGTCTTGGACTCCAGGCGCAACAATACATACACAGACAAAAAGAGTGCTATAAAAATAATATATGCATAAGGATGGAATGGAACTTCGCTACATCCAATCCAATCCAATCAAGGGTATCAAACTGTGGTTGTACGGGCGTAGTAAGAAGAGTTCTAGTCCCTGAAATTAAGGTAATGCCAAAAATCAAATCAAATCATGAAAGTTTAACCATACACCGAAAGACAATCATTCATTAAGAAGAGTAATATAAGTTGAAAATCAAGTTCTATTTGATGATATCTTCCCAAGTCATGAACCGTATAGTTATTTCATTGGGCAACCAACATCCTTGCAAGCTGCAAGAATGTTAGTCCCTGGAAAATACCGTAAAAATTAGCATAAATAGAAATTTAGTTATATAAATAAATTAAGAATGAATACTTAACCTTCCCAAGTCTTGAATCATATAATCATTTCATTGCACAACATCCCTGCAAGAGTGTTATTCCCTGAAAAGTAAGTAACAATTAACATAAATTGAAATTTAGTTATATAAATAAATTAAGGATGAGTAATTAACCTTCAGTGAGGACGTGTAAGAGGAACAGGAGTAGAAGGAGGGTCATCTACTTCATCGTATTCATCAAGATAATAATCTTCCAACAAACCCAAACTTTCAATTTTATCATCTTGGATATCCAATCATTAATCATAGTCAACATTTCTACAATGTTTGGTATCAACCTAGATCATCTTTCTTCCACAATCCTTCCAGCCATGCTAAAAACAGACTCAAATGAAACTGTGAAAGCTAAAATGCTATAGACAGGTTCCAGTTCTGACTATCAATTTCACTTGTACCTTCAAAATTTGTATGAAGATATTTCTTCAACTCAAAGTACTGAACAACATCACCCGACTCTATACGCAAACTCGACGATACACCGCCACCCAACAATTTCCAAGCAAGTGATTTCTTCCAACTAGGTGGTGGTGCTCGAACCCTCATACCTTCAAACTTCCTCTCATACTTGCTATAGAAGTCAAACAAAAAGGATTCGACATTCTTGGCAACATTAGTGTCATCTAATACTCCCATCCAATTACATCTTCAAAACTGCTTCTTCAAACATCGTCATCTTGGCTCAAGGATCCAAGATAAAAGCCAATGAATATAACAAAGGAGGGGTAACCCAATATTCTAAATACTTACTCCCCACTGCTTGCACGACACCTCCTATGTGTTCCTCAACCTTATGTTCATATAGAGTATTCACCATTAGTAGCAGTTGATGTATGGCAAGGGAGATGTAGTAAAATAACTCCCGGACAAAGTAGTTGCAGCGTCATAGAATACCTCAGGGAATGTGATAATTTTTTCCACGATGTCCCATTCAAAGAATGTCAAAACAGCTGGGGGATGAGAGGAAGCCTGCATTTGTGCTCATCAAATACTGAGCTAGGGGCATCTTGTACTCAGACGATCTCTTCAACATAATGTATGTCAAGTTCCATCTAATTGGCATGTTTGCATCCAAAATACGAGCCTTGTAACCTAAGGAGATACTTTGATCTTTAAAGGCATTGATGCGTTCGTTAGACACCCTTATCTACGACACAACCTTTCGAATCTTTCAAACATAATCTTCCAAAGCATTCAAAACTGCTTGAATTATCAAATTAATTACATTACATGCACATCTCTGATGCGAAATAAAACCAGCATTGTATGACCTTAGGGGATCCTCAAGTTATCTCATAGACTTTGCATTCGTACATGCATTATCTAGTTTGATGGAGATTGTGAGATCCACGAGTCTATATTACTTGAGTATCTCCAAAATGCTCTGTGCAATGACCTCACCAATGTGCCTATCCATCAATCTGAAATCGATTATTCGTTTTTGTAAATTCCAACTAGAGTCAATATAATATGCCACTATGCTGCAATAATCTAGATTTGCTCTAGAATTTCATATATCATATGTCAGGGCTACACAATACTTTGTGGCAGTGAACACGGCTTTCATTTCAGCAGTACATTTCTAAAATTATTCTTTGATATCACGTCGAATCGTGTGTGCACTAACTGTCTTGAAGGAGGGGTTGAAGGATTTTATTATATGCTTCTCATAAGCATAACGCTCTCCAAAGTTGATAGGCGAGTCACAAATAGCAGCCAACTGCATCAAGGATTCCCTCCATACCTTAGGATCTTAACGCCACGCGGTTACCTTCCCATCAGTACTAAAATGTAGTGTTGTTTGACTAGTTGAACCTGGATGTACACCACCATACTTCAATCTACACTTGTTGTCATGCCTCATCAGCGTGCGAGTATCACTAGTTGCCGTGTCCCCACTATACTCATTTTTGCGGTACTTACATTTTTCCTTCCACACAATATTGTCATCAATACCCTTCCAGTAGTTCTCAAAATGATTCTATACTTCAAACGTGAGCTTCTTTCTTTTCGTAGAGGTACCTGTAGGGCTAGGCATTAGGAATTCAGAATTCAGAAATTCTGAATTTTGAAATTTTTCGAATTCCGATCCGAAATCAATATTTTGGATCGGATCGGAATATGATTTCAATTCCGAATAATATTTTTGATCGGGTCGAAAATATTAGATGGATTTCCGAATTTCTGAACTTTTTTAAAAGAAATCATTTTAGATGAAATGTTTTCGAATTTTCAAAATATTTCCGAATTTCCAAAATATTTCTTCTAGTTCTCCAAAATATTTTCGAATTTCAAAAATATTTTTTTAATTTTTATTATTGTTCGAAAATTCCGAATTTCTGAATTCTGAACCGATTCCCGAATAACTATACAGAATGGATCAAAATTCAAACTTCACTTCCGAAATTAATTCGGTTCTGATCAGAAATGGGCATTTCCGAATTTCGAATTTCGAACGCCCAGCCCTAGGTACCCGCAGTAGTACTGTTTTGTGAAAAATGGTCTATTGCATTCAATTCCAACTCATCAACTTCTTCTTCTCTAAGAACATTCACGTCTCCATGCAAGTCATCCATTTTTGAAACTGAGAAGAGAATAAATATGCATCAATGATCAAAGAATGAAAACAAGTAAACAGCTACCGAAAACAAGAATGAAACCACTATTAAACAAGATCACTTCTACATAAAACACCTACAAAGAAGAGAATAAAGATGCATTAATGATAAAAGAACGAAAACAGGCGAACAAAAACTTAAAACATGAATGAAAACAACTACTAGATAACAAATTAGATAAAACAGCTACTAAACAAGATCACTACTCAATAAAACAGCTACTAAACAGGAAATCCTTATGAAAACAACTACTAACTAAACAAACTAGATAACAAACAGCAACTAAAACAGGAATTAATTGAAAACGGGAATGAAAACAGCCACTGAAATAGGAATTAATGAAAACTGCAACTTAAAACATGAATGACAACAACTACTAGATAACAAACTAGATAAAACAACTAATAAACAACATCACTACTAGATAAAACGACTACTAAATAGGAAATCTTTGTGAAAACAGCTACTAACTAAACAGACTAGAAAACAAACAACAACTAAAATAAGAGTTTAATTGAAAACGACAATGAAAACAGCCACTGAAATAGGAATTAGGGAAAACAACAACATAAAACATGAATGAAAATAGCTACTAGAAAACAAACAAGATAAAACAACTATTAAACAGAACACTACTAGATAAAACAACTACTAAATAGGAAATCCTTATGAAAACAACGACTAACTAAACAAACTAGATGACAAACAGCTACTAAAAAAACTAGAACTGAAAAAATAACTATGGAAGCATCAACTATCAAGCATACAAATTACAACAAACTAATAAACATGACATGAAGGATAAAGATCAACTTGTACGAAGAACGGACTATGGAGGCATTACCTGAATGGAATCAACTTGTGTAATGTGTTAAACGCTGGCAAGGTCTAGGAGGCGATGAGATATAATTGTGTATGAGAAATAGGTTGGCCTAAATCAAGAGTTCGCAAACCCTAGATAGGAAGAACAAAGCTTTAAAAAAATTGCAATCAATTTGTGGAGAAAATCATCAAATGAAAAAACCCTAAATCGAAACTAATTGAACTCCAAGTTAATTTACCGGCTTACCTTCCTACAGTCGGGGAAAGAGAATGGCTTGTCTGGCATTCAGCAACTCTTCTTTCATATGAGCCCACCTAATTCTATCACACTCCATGAAAGCATGGTGGTCGTGAAGGCCATTCGGAAACCAAACTTCACATTATCCCATGCATTATGGTAACCAACCACCAAATCGACCAGCATTGCAAAAACCCATTCAAATCTTTTACATTTCAAGTGAAAGAACAAGAAAACTGTGGCGAACCTTGTCCTAAAATAGGCATTTATTACAAGCATCAACCTGAAATGTTACATTTAACCAAGTTCGGGCCACAATTTTGAATCTTTGTGGAATGCCAAAGACAAGGAACAAGAAACACACACAAACTAACACAGTTACACAGTTGCACGGTCACATACATGTATGCAAAGCCATCTGAAAATCTCTAGTCTCTTCTCCAGGAAATTTGGTATGGTCGGGTGATGTGAATCTTTGCTCACAGAACGAAAACGTGAAGTCGAGAACTTATTATTGCGTAAGATATACACGAATAACACAAAAAGAAAACTGAACAAAATTAAAATCAGATAAAATTCAGAATGTGTGATGGGAAGAAACAGAGATGGAAGAAACGTATTAAGCCATAGAAATTCAATTAAACATGGAACACCAACCCCTAGCCAACTACTACGCTAGAAACGAATGTAAACCACATGATTAATTGAGTGCCTACCCGAGGATCTACCCTATGATAAATGCGAGTATCGAGGGACAAACTTTTACATGAACCCTAAGGACCATGCAACCTACTTCTCTTTAAAATAGGAATTGAAAAAGCAAAGAGATCCCTCTCAATCTTGTAATTTTCATTAATCAAAGTCTGTCCTCAAGAATGAGAAAGTTGCTTTTAAATAGGCTTACAAAAGGGTAAATAAATCTCTAAGGAAATCTATAATTAAAAGTCCAAGATAAAAATTACCAAAATAATGGGAAAATCAGTCCAACCTTAATTTAAAAAAAGGGGCCAAATTTAATCCTATTTTATTCAATGGCATTTAACAAAAATCAATCTCACATTCTGGGATTCATCAATCTGGGCGGGGGTCATGATCCACGCATGCATTCTCAGTCTCTACCAACTCGATCATGTTGATCCATGGCTTGCCAACATCTAGTTTGGCTTCCTCTTATTTCCTCACGCCTTCCAACAATATGTTCAATGCTTCCTTCATCTTCTTGGCCCTTACACGGGTCATTGCGTCACCCATATCCTTCAAATGATCAACAAGAGGTGTGTGGGTTTGTACATTCTCACCATTCCCTCCCTCCTGGGGAGGATTCGTCCTCGAATCCAAAACATCGAGCTCACGACCCTCTACAATATCAAACGGACTCAAATCAGTCACATTGAAGGTAGCACTAACGTTATAATCACCTGGTAGGTCAATCACGTAGGTGTTGTCATTCACACGCTGCAACACTTGGAATGGGCCTCCACTCCTAGGATCCAACTTGGTCTTGACATGGTTAGGGAGACAAATCTTACAAAAGTTTACCCAAACCCAGTCACCTGATTCAAACACCACTGCCTTACGATGTTTGTTGGCCACTCGTGCATTATCCTTATTCTTCTTGAGAATCTTGTCGTGAAACTTACGGTGCTGATCCTGCACAAACTCAGCTTTTTGTTTTCCATCTAGATCAAGAAATTTAGTAGTAGGCAAAACAGATAAATCCAAGGGGATGAGGGGGTTAAAACTATACCTCCCAATTCTTTCTGTTCTTCTTGATTAGTGCTCAAATGAGGCCACCCAAAGTACGGTTTACCACCTCAGTGTGGTCATCTGTCTGGGGATGAGCCGTGGTAAAGAATAGGAGTTTCGTTCCTAACTTACCCCACAACATCTTCCAAAAGTAGCTCTAGAATTTAACATCACGATCACTAACAATGGTACGAGGGACACCATGTAAGTAAACTATCTCACGAAAAACTAATTCAGCTACATGCTTTGCATCATTAGATTTCTTCCAAGGAATGAAATGAGCCACTTTTGAGAATCTATCAACTACCACAAATAGGCTAACATTACCACGCAAAGAAGTAGGCAAACCAAGCATAAAATCCATAAAAAATGTCAATCCAAGGATGCATGGAAACGGGGAGGGGGTGTACAACCCAAGAGGAAGGGATTTCGATTTTCTTATATACATGCAATGCATGAAGCACACAATCTCTAAACCTCTTTTCGCATTAGGCCAATAAAAAAGTTCGCAAAGAATGTCATAAGTTTTGAGAACACTGAAATGTCCCATTAGACCTCCATTGTGCGACTCTCGAACTAGTAGCTCACGTAGAGAACACATAGGCACACATAAATGATTTTCTCAAAAAAGAAAACAATTATTTCAAAAATATTTATTAAAAGCTCCATGTTCACATGCTGAAAAAGATAGATAAAAAATCAGAATCTTTTTCATACAATTCTTTGATGTACTCATAACCAAACAATTTCAAATCATATACAGCAAGCACCGCTCTTCGCGATAAGGCATCAGAAGCAATATTTTCTTTTCCCTTTTTATACTTAATAACATAAGGAAACGATTCAAGGAAAGTACTCCATTTTGCATGCCTCTTATTCAACTTATTCTGCCCATGCACGTATTTCAACGGTTCATGATCAATATGGATAACAAATTCATTGGGCCTCAAGTAGTGCTACCAATTTTCTAATGCACTAATCACAACATATAATTCCTTGTCATAAGTGGGATAATTCAAAGTAGCAACATTCAATTTTTCAAAAAAGAAAGTAATAAGTCTACCACCTTGTAAAGTCACAGCACCTATGCCTACGCCCTAGGCGTCACATCATAACTCAAAAGTGAGGTCAAAATTCAGTAAATCAAGCACGGGGGCATTCATAAGATCATTTTTCAGAATGTTAAAAGCATTTTCTTAAACCTCTCCCCATTCAAAACGAATATTTTTCTTAACCAAGTGATTGAGGGGGGTGACCTTTGTCGAAAAATCTTTCACAAATCAACAGTAAAAACCTGCTAACCCATGAAAGGACTGAATATCACTCACGTTCTTGGGTGTTGTCCAGTCACGTAGGGCTTTCACCTTAGACTCGTCTACCTTAACACCATCCTTGCTCACAATAAAACCAAGAAAGACAATTTCGGGAACACAAAAGGTACACTTAGACATCTTAGCATACAATTTACTTTCGCGCAAGGCTGCAAGGACACTAGACAAATGTGTAGCATGCTCATATATGTATCCACTATATATGAGTGTATCATCAAAGTACACACAACTAACCTTCCTATGAAAAGTCTAAGGACATGATTTATTAATCGCATGAAAGTAAAAGGTGCATTTGTCAAGCCAAAAGGCATTACAAGCCACTCATATTAACCAAATTTTGTCTTAAAAGCAGCTTTCCATTTGTCTCCTTCTTTCATTCGGATTTGATGGTAACCACTTGCAAGATCAATTTTAGAAAAAATCACAGAGCCACATAAGTCTTCAAGCATGTCATCTAATCAAGGAATAGGATGTCTACACTTGATAGTAATCTTATTCACAGCCCTACGATCGACACACATACGCCAGGTATTATCTTTCTTAGGCACAAGAATCATAGGAACAGCAGAAGGAGAAAGGGACTCTCGAATCTTACCTTTGGCAAGGAGCTCTTCGACTTCCCTTTGAAGTTCTTGGGTTTCTTGAGGGTTGGCTTTATAGGCTGGACGGTCAGGGATGACCGAACCCGGCACGAAATCAATCTGGTGTTCAATTCCTCGTAGGGCGTTAAGCCTTCGGGTAGTACTTCCGGGAACACATCTTGATAGTCCTACAAAACAAGCTTTACAATACTAGTAAGATCAAAATAAGAAGTAGTGTTAGTCAAGCATAGCTCTCGAAATGCTATTAGAAATATGGGTGTTCGGGAATTTAGTGCCCTCCCAAGGTCTCCCATTGTTGCATAAAAGTTGCCTTTTTCTCACTAGCTTTTCGCTTTTCTCTCTGTCCCTCACTCACTTTTTTTTTTATCTCTTCCCAACCCTTCACTCTCTTTTGGTATTTGTTGAGATTCAAATACCGCACGAGGTGAAAGGGGTGGAAGTGTCTACTTCGCACCATTATACACAAGAGAATACTCGTTGGTGTAACCATCTTTGCTGGCTTGCATATCAAACTCCGAAGGACTCCCCAAAAGAGCATGGCAAGCATGCATATCCACCACATCACACAAAACTTCTTCTCGGATCACACCTCCAATCTCTAACGGCACTTTTTCCTGAAATCGAACTGAAATCTCACCTTTGTCATCGAGTCACTGCAACTTATATGGTTGTGGATATTTCTACTCCTTCTGCCCCAATTTGAAGGCTAAACTCTTGGTAACATAGTTGGTACAATTTCTCCCCTCTATAATCACTAAGCAAGTCTTGTCTTTAATCTTGCAGCGCATATAAAAGATGTTCGAAAATTGCTCTAATCTTTTGTCCTGTCCTAGCTGAATATTTAAAAAGTGAACACAAACCAAGGGTCTGGAGACAATATCCTCATCACTCGAATAAGCAAGTTCAGTGGACAACTTTCCATCAGCCTCTCCTTCGGTCACGGCCAAACTGAAAGCACTCGAGTCAGCTTCTTCCGTCTCATCCTCACTGTATTTATCTCCTCCATCAATTACTTTCATAACACAATTGTTAGGACACGAGGCAACCATATGCCCGTATCCTTGACACTTGAAACACTTAATTTTTGAACTGGAACTCCCTGAATTCGACGGGTTGGGCTTTCGGGCTGACTGTGACTCATCTGCAGCGTGCTGAAAATTCCTTCGAGAAGGGTTACAATTCGAATTCTGAAATTTTTCCTTCTGATCAGAATCTGAAGTGTCTTTTCGGGGCCAACGACTGGTCCCTCTCTTTGCAGATATAACAGTTTTCACACGACTAAAAGCCGATTCTTTGAGTTGGCGCTCAATTGTTTCTGCATAAGCTACCAACTCCTCAATACCACGACAATGAGGGGCATACCATTCCACTTGATGTCGAATATTCTGATTGAGACCATATATGAATCGAGCTTCAAAGGCCTCCTCATCCTCCTCTACAACTGCTTTTAGTTTCAACAAGAGCATATCATGATAATACTCAACAACAATATAAGTACCTTGGCGAAGATCTTGCAACTGTCCCCTCAACTGGCGAGTGTAGGAACTTGGAACATAAGCTTTCTTCATGTGAATCATAAGGTCTCCCCATGTCTCAATCGGTGCCTCAGGATCGCGTTCCCTAGTCCTTCTCAAATTCCTCCACCAAGTAGATGCATAGTCTTTGAATTCAGAAATAGCCAACTTGACCTTGATGCTTTCGGAGAAGTTATGAAGCTCAACGATATGCTCAATTCGCTCCTGCCTAGCTAAGAAAGCCTCAGGGTCATGCTTACCATAGAATTCCGAAATGGTCTGCTTGATATTCCTCAAAGAATCTCGCTCTTCAGTCTGATCCTGACCATAAACACGGAGATCCTCATCCTCGTCGTGTACATCCCCATTTCCACGGGGCCATTCCTGCAATCTCGGATGGGGGGGATCAGGGGTTAGTAAGAGCTCATTTCCCCAAATGTAACCCCCAAAAAGCACTCTTCCCAATTTCTCTAAAAAAGGTTTAGAATGTAGTGAGGGGTCTTGTTCACTCGCTTTTACCACTATCTTTGTTCTGCAAATTCCATTTCTAGTGCAATGAGAACTAAGATGCAAAAAGTGACCAAAGGATGCAAAAATCAGCAAGCAAAACGAACAGTAAGGCTCTACAGATGAACCCCGAACACACAGTACCCAAATAAATCAGAAATGTTCTTGATGAAAAAGACCTGAAAAACACTCTGAAAATTCAAAATTTTATTTTTGGGATGAAAACTAGGGATTCTCGACCAACAAGATTTTTTTTTCAAATTTTTTTCGAATAAAATAACATTTTTTTATTTTGTTTTTAAATCCTGTGTCGAGAAGAACCCTACAAGGACTCGGAATGTGAAAACGGAATTTAAAAACGAGACTCCTAAGTCCTTACAGATGACTCCCGAAGATAGATCTGACAGGCTTTTTGGACTGAAAGAGCAATT
>JAOWBN010233909.1:0-12437 GCA_028565015.1 Pinguicula moranensis
AGTGATGAACTGTATGCGGAGATATTTGTACATTCATGACGTTAGGGGAACTACACACTCGCTACCCTTAGCTAAAATGGAAGGTATTACAGAAGGGCATATTTTGTACTTCATGATCAGGGCTCTATACACCACTTTCATCATTAACAACATCCCTTCATGTCACTGATACTGCCCCGTGTCGTAAAATTGCATCTTTGTATCTTTGGTTTTATTTATACTCTTGTAAATACTTTATATTATTTATAAAATTTGGCTTATCAAAAAAAAAAAGAATGTCAAAAATTTAAAATTTAAAATAATTATAAAATTGTCACCGCCAAAAACACTCTAAAAGCTACCGAGAGATGATTTTGACTTTTGGGCTTTTTTGACTTCTCCACCACCAAAAGTCAGAAGCGAATCGCCAAAAGCCAAAATTGCAAACACTTCAAATAGACTTTTCCATCGTCAAAAGATAAAAGCTCCTTTTTCCGGCGGTGGTGGTCCCCTAAATATTAGGAACTATTTTTTGGCATTAGCGATTTTTTAGAAATCACTAATGCCATAAGAGGTAGATTTCATTTGTTGAATAGTGCTTGTAAAAAATATTTATTTATGTTGTTAATTAATATGTGGATCAATTGAATAAATAATTAATAATATTGATAGATGGAATAATGTTGATAAGAAAGCATTTTTTATTAATTAATAACTAAATATTGATAGATTGAATATTTTTTTAAAAATGTATTATTATTCATAATTTTTATGAAATTTTTTATCTAAAAATAAATGATTAAAATATCAATTGTTCAAAACAATTATTTGAAAACTAACTATCTATTTAATTGCTTTATATGATTAGCAATAATGTATTTACTTATTTAATTATGTAGCATCTTTATTATTTGTTCAACTAATAATTAATTTTTTATTCAATTGTTTCATATGCTAATTATAATCTAATTATTTATATGTTATTTTTATTATTTCTTCATTTTAAAATTATTTATTTATTCAATTGCTTCCAATGCTAATAATAGTGTTAATTATTTATTCAGTTGCTTCTTATGCTTAATGTTAATTATTGGCTTATTTAATAATTAATTATGTATATGTTATTTGTAGCATCTTTATTTATTATATTTTTAATTAATAATTAATTATTTTATTCAATTGTTGTTTGGAATAAATGATGAATTACAATGATCATGTGAGTCAACGCCCTGTTGCGTAAAAGTTGTGTTTTGTGGATAGATCGCCAACCCCCTTTTATAGGTGAATGGTCATGGTTGTTGGGTCCTAATAAAACTCTAGACTAGGAAACAAATAATTCTCTCTAGCAAACAAATAACTATATCAAATGAAAGTTGGATAATGAAGGATTCTTTCTTTATTATCCTTATCCAACAAATTCTTGTTCCCTTATACATTCCAAGGGAGACTTGGTACATTTTCAAGTGTGTGGACTTGGCTCGTACGAGCTTTATTGGCTTGGGTAGAGTGGGCTTCTTCATTGGCTTGGATTTGGACCATGGTTTTTTTATTAGAAATTTATTTTATTAAAATGAATTAAGGAATATTAAAACCAAACCAAACCAAATCAAACATACCACCCAGTATATCCCGCCTTTAAGCACGGTCTGGGAAGGGTGAGATGTACTTAGTCATACCATAATCTCTGAAAAGAGATCAAGAGACTGTTTTCGTTGAGACTCTCGGCTCGTTGAACACACAAAAAAAAAGATTGGGAGGGAGGGGAGATAATATGGTGACCGCCCACCAGGCGACGAAAGGGCACCTCATCGACTCTATCAATGTGTACCCGCGCATGACCACCGTGTGTTTTGTCTTCACAATATCCCAACTCCTTAATTGGATTGCTCCAAAATGTACTGTGGCATTTTTCTCTCATTTTGAAAGATGACTCCATTTCTGTGAATCCAAAACTGCCAAGTTGTTAATTGCCATAGCAGCCGCCAATATTTCTTCTTCCTTCTTTTTCCATCCAAAGTCATGTGTCCCAGATAGTTGGTGAGTGGTTCTTTGTAAAGAACTAGTATTGTTTACAACCACGTATACAGTCACATCCATAAATCGTGAGTCCAATTGCATGTAGAGAATAGGTGTTAATCTGTTTTGTTGTTTAGTGTGCAAATTTTACAGCAGATGTCTTGTACAGATTGTACATTTCTTCTCTACAAATTTTCTAATGTGGGCATACCACTTTGCAACATGCGCCAATTGAAGGAAGTGATCTTTAGGGGGATGAGCTCATCCCAGATGGAATGTAGTGCCTGATTTTGGGGTAAGATCGCCCCTCTTCTGCTGCATATTATCACGTATGAATTTTTTATTGTATAAATTCCACCTCCTTCATTGTTCCATATCCAACTATCTTTGGATTGATCAGGCATGAATTCGCATAATTCATGTTGTAGCCAAGATAGAGACACTTTTTCATATGTGAATAAAGGCCTACGCCATTCCCATACCCAATTTCGGACTTCTTTGATCTGTGCTAGTTTATTTGCTATTGTGATGAATTTATCACTTTCCATTGCATACAGTCTATCAAACTTTTCACACAATCTATTATGCCCATCCACTTATCTTCCCAAACTAAAGTTGAGCTTCCATTCCCTACTCTCCGTATTATATTGATAGAGAACCAATCCTCATACCTAATCACCCTCAATATTTGTTTCCATCATAGAAATGCTCTATTTTCAGACATCCTTCTCCGATCTTTGAAGTATATAGCATGAGGTATGCTCCCATACTTATATTGCAGTACTCCAGACCAGCAAGAATATATAGTATTTAGTAACTTCCAACCCCATTTCATGTATAGAGATTCAATGAAAGTTTTTAGATCTATTACTCATAAGCCTCCTCTTTCCTTTGTATGAGTTATTTTATGCCAAGATATCCAAGCCATTTTCTTTCTCCCCTCATTCCCACTCCATAGAAAATTTCTTTGCAGTTGCATAAACTGCTTTAATGAGTATTAGTCTCCCTCCGAAAGATATATGAATGTTTTCCCACTGTTGTATCCTTTTTTTCACTGAGTTCAGGACAGGCTTCCAAAGGCTCAATGCTGTTGATTGCCTCCCAGAGGCAATCCCGGGTAATTTGTTGGGAAGCAGTCTCTTTGGCAATTTAGAATAGCATCCAACCTATGCTTCGTAGAGTCTGAGATGTTTACTGTATATAGTTTGCTCTTAGAGAAGTTTACTCTAAAGCCAGACACTACCTCGAACCACCATAGCATATTTCTAGTGACTGAAGTATCTTGTTCACTTCCATATTTAAAAATAAGTGTGTCATTTGCATACTGCAATATAGAAATACTTTGGGCATCCATAGGGAACCCTTTGTAGAGATGCAACTCTTGAGCTTTACTGAAAAATAGGTTCAGCCCCCCAGTAGCTATTAAGAAAAGGTAAGGTGAAAGGAGATCACCTTGCCTAAGTCTTCTCTTGGGGGATATTTGTTCAGTTCGAGAGCCATTGATAAGGAATGAAATTGTGGCATAACTCAAGCACTATGTGATCCACCTAATAAACTTTTGATTAAACCCCGTCAGTTGCATCATATTAATTATGAATGACCATCGAATTGAGTCAAAAGCCTTTTGAAAGTTCAATCTTCAGCAGTGTGCATTGTGCATTTGTTTTCTTTTCTAGGTCTATAACTTTATTTGCATATAGGACACTATCTCCTTCGTATCTTCCCTTCAAAACCCTAAGTGGTTATTTGAGATCATAGTAATGATGACCTCACTCTTTTGGATAATAGCTTGGCAAGAATCTTGTAGGCACTATTGATCAATGAGATAGGTCTATAATCCCCTGGACCACTTGGAGTAGTTCCTTTATGTTGTAGTGCAATAAAGGATGCATTTAGTCCAGATGCTAACTTCTTTGTGGAGTGGAACTCCTGTATGGACTGTATAAAGTCATACTTGAGTGTACTCTAGAATCTTTGTATAAAATTCAGATTATATCCATATGCTACTGGGCTTTTTGAGCCCTTATAGCTCATTACTGCCTCTGTTATTTCCTCTCCAGAGAATATTGCAATCAAGAGCAGATTGTCATTGCTTGATACCCTAGCCATATGGTTAAAGTTTATTGGGATATATCCTTGCTCTTCTTCAATTATGAAGAGATCTTAATAGTAATTCATGAATTCAGTCTCAACACTTTGCACATTATTAACCCACTGCCCTGTTGATGCGCAAATACTAGTAGCATTCACTACTTGCAAGTGTACAAGTCGCACAGGTAATAGAGTGAAGAGTGTCAAACCACGAGAATTGCAGATGATAATCACCAAAATTAGTGAGTTCTTTGCAATTTGGACTAAACAACAAAGGGGCAAATACGAACCTACAAATAAAATACAAAAAAGATACAAAAATAAAGAACATAAATAACTAGGGTATGCATGCAAATAATACTTGGATAGAAAATTTAGGGCTAGTAACTTCACCATCTAGTGAACTTAGAAGGTTTGTTTCTACGTTTACTCTTCAGATTTGTTGTATTGTTATCTACCGGATCTTTCTCTCTTAGACACAAGTTTCTCTCGAGTTCAAGCATCTCTCTCACGGTATATAAACATGCTTCTCTCGAAGTCACACTTGAATACACCAAAGGCTTTAAGTTTAGGAAACCCACACCCGATAGCAATAATCCCATAAGCATTCTCCTATGGTGATTATCGTTGATTTTACAATTCCTAGCATGGTTTATGTCTCTTGACCTCCCACCATGCTTAGTGAGCGCGCATATGTTATCTAGACCCATGCAAGTTAGGGAAAAATATACAATAAAATCAAATAGCAACAACAAGATTTTCAAAGAACTAAACATTTGAAATCTGCAACTAAATTAACAAGGGTTACATTGCTCTCATAGACAAGAATTGAAGCCCATTGCTTAAGGCATTTAAAGCCCACAACTAAGTTCCAAAGTTCTGTCCATTGCAAATGGAACTGGAAGAGTCATCATTGACAATTCTTTTAACTTTGTGCTAATAATGGACTATAGCAAAATGACTCTATTAAATTCCAATGCTTTTATTTAGTGAAGTTGCTGGAATTCAATATATCAAATGGCGCAATGCATATTCGGGCGCAATGGAAACGGTCACTTTGTATAATTACAAAGGTAAGGCCGCGTACATCTGAACCCCCAGACCCAACTTAGTTGGGAATATACTGGGTACGTTGTACTTGTACTACAACTAAGTTTCAAAGTGTCTACATCATGCCCTAAAATAAAGTTTCAAGCCATACAAAAAGATAAATGAAAGTGGAGTTCGTAGAGGCAAGAAACCCCCTTGGATGAATAGGGAGTCGCCAGAGTTCCTCCTTCTTCTTCGTGGCTCCTCTCCAAGTAGTTGCTGCATTGTGCCCGAGATCTTAGGAAGGAATCCTCCCCAAAATCGTTTTCTCCCTAAGAGTGACAGAAAGAATTGATCCATGATTCCAAGGGGAACGTCCCCATAATGGGAAACATTTCCAGAATCATTCTCCTTCGTATAGATAGGAAGAATAGATACGTGATTCCTGGGGGAGACATCCCAGAATCGTTCTCCTTCAGATGGATGGGAAGAATTGATATGTGATTTTCGGGGGAGATATCCCAAAATCGTTCTCCTTTACATGGATAGGAAGAATTGATACGTGATTCCAGGGGGGGACATCCCAGTATTGGTGAAGTCTCCTATCTCTCGTGAGATATGTCTGAAAGTTAGCTTCATCGGGAAGCTTGTGAGAGAGTTTGTTTGGAAAGCTTTGATTGAGTTAGCTTTCTTTGGAAGCTTTAGATAAGATATTTTCCCATATGAGGGAAATTGGTCATTCTACACTTTGCTGTGCAAGTTCCTACCAAAACGGATATGTAGCATCTAGACTGGGGCTGCGACTTGTCGATTTGGGGCAACGACCTTGCAATTGAAATCTTGTTTTATGGGGTTTTTGGGTCTTTTTTTCTTCCTTTTCTCCAAGAGGGCATTAAAAGACCTATAATTACAAAAGGAATAGAAATAAATATAAAAAGGGTGTCCCCTTATCAATAGTGAAACAAATTCAACCAAAATAGTCTGCATAAAATATGTATAAAATCGACTCATCAAATATCCCCAAAATTAAATATTTGTTTGTCCTCAAGCAAAACATAAAAATAGAGTATCTACCTATGTTGGCCAGACACAAATAGACCCAAACTTAATTCTTTGCTTGCTTCAAAGAAAACACTGAAGCTCATCAAGATTCTTAAGGAAACCCCCATGATACATTTAAACACAAATTTCGTGGCCATATATATGGACCAATAATTAATGCATCATCATACACGGTCACTCATACAAGGAAATGCTCACATTCAAGAAATTGGCAAAGTAAGCATGTGAGTCATCCATTTGTGTTGAACATCTCTTTCTTATGTATTAAGATTGAAAATTCATCCTATTAACTCTTCAACCTTTTTCATCAGACTTTCTTTTTGCCATGCCAAGACAGTCAGCGATTGAGATAGACATTATTTTTAATCCAATACGTAAGCTCTTTATCAAGATAATACAATAGACTAGAGAACACTAATATATATTTTGAGCATTTATATACATCAAGATGTTCTTTTCTTTGGAATAGCTAACTTGATTTGAATGGACATAGACAAATGCCTAGCTATTCATCAAAACAAAGAAAAGACATTCAAATATTTTTGGCTTTTCTTTCGTTTTCTTCTTTCTTTTTTTCTTTTTTTCTTTTTTTTCGGCTTTTGATTTGGCTTTTTCCTATCCATAACTTGTCCTGGCTTGTTTAGGCTCAGAGGTGATATAAATCCATGCCAAACATGTGGCAAAACTCCACACCCAATTCAGGGATTCAAAAACTCGATCAAAAGGAGGATTTTGTTGTTTCAACGCCTGAAGAACACTTTGTGTCCAACCAATGAAAGTCACAATTTTTTTAAAGATAAAGACGCCACAAACACCCCTGAAAGTATTGAATTACCAACCAAGAATCGAATGATAAATCCAATAACACGATGCCACTTAACGCAAAAAGAGAAAAGATAATTCGAAGAATGTTCAAAATTAAAAGAGAATACAAACTCTCATGAAACTCAAAAATAAATTGTGTATTACAATGAGGGTGTTTTTCCCTTTATATAGACGTAGAGGCACGACTTTTAGACTCCTAATATCCTTAAAAACATGTCATAATTAATGTGAAAGAGTCTAATTTGGATAGGAAAGAAACTAGTCTAGATAAGTGCTAATTAAGTAACAACCTAATCTAAAGATTTAGATAAGCAAAAGAGCGTCTTGGGATAAGGAAAGAGATTAGGACTCCTTATTGAAATGAGATTCCTTATCGAGTTAGAACTCTTTGTTGAGCTAGGAATCCTTCCTGGGTTAGGACACCTTGTTGGATTATGACTCCTTGTTGGAATAGGATTTCTTCTTGAGTTAGAACTCTCTCCGGGGTTAGGATTCATTCGAGAATTAGGTCTCTTTTGGATTAGACATGGTACCCTCCGAATGCGTCTTGAGACTTGAACTCTTCGAATATCTTCATCAGCCACATTCAAAGATCTGATCCCTAGGTTCACTTCATACTCTCTCTCTTGAAAAGGATTTGTCCTCAAATCCAGTCCTATATCAAACGAAAGTTTATTAGTACTACTAAAACTCATGTGATCTACTTATCATGTAGGTCAAACTTGTAAAATATGTCTCTCCAATGTAGGATACTTGAACACCATTTAATATTATTCCAATGAAACGATATCCCATCTCCTGTTTCAAACACTATCCCCTTGAATCCAATGTTGGGTTGACAAACATAATGTAGTCTACTACTTTTAATGATCATTTGCCCCTTCTCATGAAAGAGTTGTGTCTTCCGTTTGCAACCTAAGTTCACACATACTCTCAAAGATTAAAAAAAAAAGTTAACTCCAGTTGTAACAATGTCTTAAATCTAGACTTAAATTCAGTTAATGACAACTTAGTTGCAATATGCAGCACACAAGTAGTAGAAAATATTGAATCAATTCCTACATTTTTTCATGAAGTATCCCAAAAATAATCCGAACAATGTGCATGCTTTCAAGCAATAATCTATGGTATGTCATGCAATCCAAATTCATTAAAGAAAGATTCAAACATGCGTGATTTACCAACGAATATCAAAGGATATATTATGCAATGATCAGGCTCAATTCCTAACATTGTGACTACCTCAACATGTTTGATCAAACATTCACCATGTACTTCAAACAACGAGAATGTATCATGATGAAATTCATCACATGCAACTATATAATCAATTTTAAGATCGTGGGAATCTATTTTCTTGACGTAATAATAACTAAGAAATGTAGTATCAATCATAAAAAATGGTTCACACTTTGAAAGTTTTGACACATATAATTCTTTCCTATGAAACTGACATCTATTACGACTCTTAATTATAATTCTTTTGCATGTATCAAACACATCAACACAATCTGAAGTTTGAGTAAACAATTCCATTTTGTTTTCAAGACCCCGTGATAACAATTGCACAAAGGAATTCATATGCAAACACAATGTAGAAAGTCGTAAGTAACACATAGATAAGCTCATTGCACATTTCTTAGATAGAATCTTATCAAGCGACTTATGTGTATCGCCAAAATCAAATCCCTGAGCATAACTATCTTGGATGTACTCAAAATCATGCAGTTGTATATATACGAAAGAAAATAACTCATGCAATAACTTATTGGGTGCGTATAAGAAGTGATGGAACCTATAGTAGTCACAAAACACCATGTTTCCACATGCATCTAAAACATTTCCAAAATCAAAACCTTGTCCATAGCAATCTTGAAAATATTCACAATCAAGCATAAGGGTAACTAATAATGAATGTGAAGAGTACCTTAACGACGATGCACCTTTCACCTTAACTACCTTTCCTAGATCTGCATACGATTTTGAGCACTCACGCCCTTGCCTCTTCTCAAACGATCCATCTTCTTGCATGTGAAGTGCTTTGATCACCTAGTGTTTGCTCCTATCCACACCATGGTCTTGATCAAAGTCTCCAACCACGAACTCAATAGGATCATGCTCTTTCATCCTCACTCTTTTGCGCCATAAGTATTTCACTCTTTCTCTCATTCTGTTTTTCCTCACCTTTTTCACACATTTCACTCTTTTTACTCGATTTTTCTCTTAAGGCCTCTTTTTCTCTAATATTTTCAATCTCACTTTTTTTTTCTCTCATCCTCTCATTCTTTTACTCTTATCATTTTAATCTCTATTTCCTTTTTCTCTCATATTTTGAATCTCTCGTCATCTCAACCTCTCTTTCTTTTTCTCTCATATTTTCAATCTCTCTTTCTTTTTCTCTCGTCATCTCAATCTCTCTTTTTTTTTCTAGACTTTCATTAACTATTATAATTTCAGAATTGATGCTTTGCACATTGAGATCGTGCTCAGCTTTTCCAAGTTGCACATCCTCTAACTAAATATTACTAACACTCTCAAGATGTGGTACATTCCTCATGGGTGGTATAACATCAATACTTTTTACCTCAAGAATGTGTGTTGCATCAATGACTTGCACCTTCTATTGCTGAATCTCACCAACAATCTCAGATGATGTTCCATTGTTTGATTGTGGTGTTGCACTAATGGTGCTCTTCTTCCTCCTAGGCTTCCTTTGAACGTCCAACTCTATCTCTTTACTATTTGGACATTGAATGAAGGTGTGTACATATCTTTGGCATGTGGTGCGCCTAATATCACGACCACGAATTCTAGAAGGTGTAGAATTACCAAGAGAGCTGTCATTAGTTGTTTCAACCTTCTTTGGAATGTTCATTGGTGAAGTATTTTTCCATGGAGGTCCCTTTCGTGCCTTAGGTGATCCCTTCATGATCCGCCTTTCACTTTGGTCCATCACGCACGCCTCTCTCTCATTACTTGTTTCCATTTTTAGTTCCTCCTCTAGAAGGACTCTATAAGGTTTATCTTCTTTAAGTGATCTGGCCACGGTTTTGGCTCTTTGAGACATGTTGTACATGCACAATTTTTTTTTTAGTAAAAATACTCACCACTCCCTCACGTGTATGCACTCAAAAGAAGATCACTCAAGCACTCGTGTATCACTCAATTTGTCTTTTACCCTCTCTTGAATCTCACCACTCTGCCTTTTACCTTTGAAGTACTCTCAGTATGGTTTTAGCCAACTTCAACTCAAACGTTTTCCTCAAGCCAAACGACAATCCGGAATGAACTGGAACTTGATTCAAGATTGAGAATTACAGAAGAAGAACTATCCTTTCAGTTACTGAAAAAGGGGAGAGAGCCTCGGGTTTGAGTATAAGGAACTCAAATTCGTGACAAACTGTTTAAGACTCCAAACAAATCAAAACAACTCAACTTGAATAGATCTCTTGCTGGTTGTACCAATTTTGATATAGCGTTATTTTGAGGATCTCGAATTTCTTTTCTTTTCTTTTTTTAAATCATATCCCCTTGCTCCTACTTTTAAATCGATTTATTTTGGGAACTTATTTTTTATTTTTGGAATAACCAATAAGGTTGCAACTCGAAAAGAAAAAAAATCAAAAATTAAGGATGGACTATCAAACAAACTTCGGCGTCAAAGCTATAATGAGCTAAGCAACCTAAACATTGATTGATATGGCAAAAATGTCCTAAACCTCGTTGTGATACCAAATTATATGAATCCTTGCCGAATTTGTGGAAAACCCCCACACAAATTCAAGATTCAAAACAAGATCTAAAAGGGACGAATTTGTTGTACTTTTACCTGTAGATAACTTGTGTCAACCAACGAGAAGTCACAAAAATTATATCCAAAAATGCCACCAAATAATCCCCTGAAAGTAACTTGTGCTATCAAAGAATCAAGGACAAGTTCTTTGAAAACGACGCCACTTGACTCGAAGAGAAAAGATAAGTCGAAGATGGTTTAAAACCAAAAGTGAATACAAATCTCACAATATGTAAAAACATAAAACTTCATAAAATTTGTTGATTGTCTTAAATGGGGAATTCATCCTCATACAGGAGTAGAGTATGAATTCTAGGTGTCCCAATGACCTCAAAAATGTTTCCTAATTGATATGAAAGAAGCTAGTTTAGATAGGAACAAACCTAGTTTAGAAAAGAACAAACCTAGTGTAGATAGGGACTAATAAAGCAACAACATAATCTAAAGATTTGGATAAGGAAATAGTGTCTTTGGATAAGGAAGGAATCATTTTGGATAATTTTTTGGGAGAAACTTCCTTATCCATTGAATACTTGGACTTGTTCTTGTTTCCACTTGTCCTTGGATTCCACAAATCTCAAAAAATGTGCACTATTTATTTGGTCTTGCTTCTTGGGCCATGACTTGGATTTTGGTAATGTGCGAGGCCGTTTCAGGTGGGCCATGGGGCCCACTAAGCATAAATTGGTCGTGGTCTCCTCTAGGCCAAGCTTCTTGGATCATCAAGTTTAGACTCCTTGCTCGTGTAGGACTCCTTGATAGATTAGGACTCCTTGATGGATTAGGAGTCCTTATTGAAATGGGATTCCTTGTTGAGTTATAACTCCTTGTCGAGGTAGAACTCCTTCCGGGGTTTGGACTCCTGGGTGGATTAGGACTCCTTATTTAAATGGGATTCATTGTCGAGTTAGAACTCCTTGTCAAGCTAAGACTCCTTATGGGGTTAGGACTCCTTCGAGAATTAGGACTCTTTTGGATTAGCCATGCTACCCTCCAAATGCCTCTTGAGCCTTGAACACCTCGAACATCTTCATCAGCCACGTTCAAAGATCTGGTCATCTTGTAGCTCGTATCTAGGTTCACTTCAAATGGATTCATCGATGAGATGTGGGATACATCCACTACATTTGACACATTAGAACCCCACGGCCCAAATGAGATAAATGGGTCCCGCAGCCCGTGGATACCCATCAACTAGGTCCAAATACAAGCCCAAGAAGAGGGTCCACTGTAAGAACCCCAAACTCTACAATACGTGTCATTATGCAAAATACGTGCGAAAACGAAAATATAAGTGTGTGTTAAGCATGCATAACAAAAATTTCGGAGATCTTGACCATTGAATTTGCTAAATTACACAACTTAGGGTTCAAGGGAGTTGAAAAAGTGTATAGCTCTTGAAAAATTTTCAATCCTTGCAAGTGCAAGTAGTCTCCTTCCTTTGAGGTGTTCAAATGTCCACTCTCTAGAGTAGTCCACACCACCACTTCCCGTGCGGCTTATACATCTAAATGAATAACTTTGTATGTGAATAAAGGAGTGCTAACTCTACACTTCAAGCCTTAGAAAATTAGATGAAAAATTTCTCCTAATTTTCAATCGTTTCCCAAACAACTTTCGGGTTTTCCAACTTTTTGGACAA
>JAOWBN010233920.1:0-12437 GCA_028565015.1 Pinguicula moranensis
GTGAAGTGATTATGTATGAGGTTTTCACATAGCTGGAGGTTCAATACAGTGGTCTCTACGCATGGGAGCATGATCAATAGGCTAGCCTTACAGATACCCTATCTCTGTGAAGGAGTTCGCCGTTTTTATACAATGTGTGAGGCCACTGTGAAGGCACCTTAAAGAAGATGACCAAGGACGAACACTGGTGTCTTGCCTGGAGCATTTTTTTTCCAGTGTTTACTATTCTTCTCTATGTAAATACGTTTGGTATATATACAAAATTGGCTTTCCAAAAAAAAAAGAGCGGCATCTTAGAACATGTTATTTGAAAAATTCTCCCGAGTAGTTCCGGTGGCCAGAAATCACCGGTTCCCTGGTCATTTTTGGCATTATAGAACCAAAAGATTTGAAGGGTATTTGCTTAAGCGTTATGATTTTTAATCTGAGTGGGGTAGAGTTTCATTTGAAGGGTAAATTCTATGATAAATGATTTACTATAACCAATAAGTTTATGGGCCAAATGTTTCATGTCCTTTGAATGGTGATAGATGCAAATTAGATGTTGTAGAATCTTCTCATGGATGTTTCATGTCCTTTGATTGATTGACTTCTCAATAGATTGATTTCATGAGAAGTTTTGTGTATACTATTATAAGTTTATATTGTAGTAGTCAAGTTGATGGAGCATAAATATGCTTTGATTGATTGCATACCGTACTGAAGCAGTATGAAATATAGTATTACTAGTGGTTCTTTTCCTTTTGATCTTTTGAACCTAGAAAATTTTACAGGCCTTTATCTTGAGTTCAATAAGTTTGATGGTTCATTGGTATTGGATTTCTCAGTTTGGAAAAATCTTTCCATCTCATTGAGTTTAATAATTTGTGCCTTCTTATTTTAAGCTGGTCTAATTCAATGTTAGATTGATTTATTTTCGTTCTTTCAAAGGAAAAAAACTTCTACAAGTGAAGATTATTATTCTCAATCCCAAAGAGTAGAAAATAAGGTTGTTCTTCCTCCTCCTGAGCATGATCAAACTAGAGCTGAAAATGAAGTTACTCCTCCTCTAGAGTATGATCCGAATATAGCTGAAATAAAGTCACTCCTTCTCTTGAACGTGATCCTACTAGTGTGAAAATTAAAGTTGCTGATCTAGAACGCGACCCGGGTAAACGAAGGCCAATTTATTAATTTCCTGCTAATGAAATAAATGCATTGGGGCAAACTTGCATAAAGAAACAGACATTTCAACCTGATTTGAAGGTGTATCCTTCAACAGTGCTTGGACACAAAATCGTGGATTTCAAAAATCTTGGTTCAAATAGTTTTCTTGGTTGGAGTATTCACCCACAAAGGATTTTGTATATTATTTTTCGTGCTTCTTATTTGATGGTGGGAATAATACTCTTTATACATTTACGTCGATTGGATTCAAATGTTGGAATTGTGTTAGTGACAAGAAAAAGTGCTCGTTGCTCATGCATGTTGGAGAGAAAAATTCATGCCATAGCATTGTGGTGGGTAAAATGAATGATTTTCATAATACAAATCAACATATTGGGAGAGCCTTGGATCTATTGAGATCACAAGTGAAATGAAAAAGACATTTGAAGCTTATGGCTAAGTTGAAAGCATCTAATGGCTTACTCTACAAACTTGTTCATAGAGATGACACTGTGAATCTTCTTCTTCCAATAATCAAGGTAATCTTATTGATTTAATTAAATTATTGCAAATAATGAATGGTAAATTGGATGTTGTTGTTGCGAAATCTTCTCTGAATGCTACATATGTTTCACCTATGATTCAAAAAGAGATTTTGTTTATTTTTGTTGAAAGAGTAAGAAAATAATACGTGAGGAGATTGGTGATGGATACTTTTGTGTTTTAGTAGGTGCAGTAAGGGATATTGCAAATAGGCAGCAAATGGCTATTGTGTTGAGATTTGTTGATGTTGGTGGCATATTGCAAGAACATTTCTTTGAAATTGTTTGTGTGAAGAACACTGCTACTGCTACACTAAAGAATGAAATATCTAATGTCTTAAGTCTATATGACTTACAAATATGCAATATGCGCGATCAAGGGCATGATGGGGCTAGCAATATGCGGGGCTCCTGGAATGGATTACAAGCTCTTTTTGATAGAGAATGCCCTTATGCAGATTATATTCATTATTTTGCGCATAGATTGCAATTAGCATTGGTTGTTGTTACCGAAAAATTAGATGATATTTGGTGTTCCTTTCAAGAATTGAATGATATTGTATGTTATGTTAGTATTTCTCGTAAATGTCATAGTGAGTTACTTTCTACTCATACTATTAAGATTGGAGAAGAAATAGCTATAGGTGAGCGTGCTACACGTAAAGGAATTAATCAGTTGGGTATTGTGCATCTGCCCGGAAAAACTCGTTGGAGTTTACTTTTTGCTTTCTTATGTGACTTAGTTGACATGTATGATTATGTTCTCGTGCTTTTGACGGGTTGCGAAGAAAAAATAATAATAATCTTGCACGTGGCAAAGCTTGTAAGCATTTTAAAGTGTTAAGGACTTTCAACATTGTATTCATCTTACACATGATGCGCAAGATTTTAGTTGTGATTGATATCCTTTGTCGAGCCTTGCAATGCAAGTCTTTTGATATTTTGAGTGCAATGAAACTTGTTTCTAGTTTCAAAATTTTACTTCAAAAATTGAAGAATGATGGTTTGGCTCATGTTTTTCTATCAGTAATTGATGTTTGTGAGAGTAATAATATTGATATACCGATTATGAGTGATTTATATAAGGACACTGAGGGCGTATTACAGGCCTCGTATTGGAGGATCACTATGGAGTTGGAAGTATTTTATAATGCAATAGATTGTCAAATGGAGGAGATCAATTATATATTTGATGATGCAATAGTGAAACTTCTTAAACTTAGTACTGCTTTGAACCCAAAAGACAAGTTTAAATCATTTCAGATTTATCATATCCATCGTCTTACTGAAGATTTTTATCCTAATAATTTTGGTAAACAAGAATTTCACCATTTGAGAATGCAACTGCAACATTTCAATGTTGATGTGCTTTCTCATTTCAGAGTTTATCAAATATTTTTGAATTATGCAGAACATTGACTAAGACAAATAAGGCGTGTGACTACCATTTGGTTGACAAATTGATTCGTCTTGTCTTGACACTTCCTGTTACTACTGCAACAACAGAGCGCGCATTTTCAGCTATGAAGCGTGTCAAAAGTGTTCTTCGTAATAAAATGGAAAATAAATATCTTTCAGATTCGATGGTCCTTCATATTGAACGAGAATTATCTATAGCCATTGATTCTAATTCTGTTATCGATGAATTTTATGGGAAGAGTGGTCGTCGGGAACAAAATATTTAGATAGTTTTGTTGAATGTTAATTTTTTTTATTGAAAGTTAACTTTGTAGTATATTAAAAAGTTTTAACTTTTATTTTTTTTAGCACTGCTTGAGTTGGTAAATTTTTCAGGTAAATTATTTTATCACTCTCATCCACCCCCAAAAAATATTCGCACCACCACCACTTAAAAAATATACCACTCTTAAAAAAATTATATAATACCAATTTTTTTTAAGCCCCCATAGAAATAAATCCTAGATCCGCCCTTGGGTTAGTCTATCCAAGAATGCCATTTATTCTGAAATATTATCTAGGATAAGGTACTTTGGTGAGGCAATGTGCTTACATTCCTTTCAGCCTTCTTGTAGTCATCTTGCCTCTCAAATACGATGAAAATAGACACAACACACAAAACAATCATGTGCATACAAAGAATGTTGCATTGTCCATTAAATCAATCGCAGTTTAAACGCTTTTTCGAGGTACATAATTATCAATACAAAAAGACAGACAACAGATTCATAAACCGAAGAGTATCAGTTAAAAGCATGCAAATGTTGATATCAACAAACAACTAGCAGTTTAGTTGTTGATCATTCATGTACTGAAGCGTAAATTATGTAGTTCTGGAGTTCTAAAAGTAATAATACTTGTTGTTTGTACATAGAATAATAACACTTGCTCGGAAAATACATCACCTAATAAAATTGTATGTACAGATAGAAAAAATACTGATTGCATTTTCTTATAAATGTATGAAAGCAAACACATGAGACAACCCTGATAACCTTGATTCTCATAATGTTATGCAGTAAATTAACTTGTCAAACCGAGGAGATGCATCACCTCACAATACTCAAAAAATTTGAGTATAAACCAGTACGCTAAAACCCACAAAGATAGTATATAACTAAACCCTTACCTAGAAAAAGTAAGGTAAAACCTCGTAATCGTTATGCATATTTCAAGTATGACAGATACATGAACGCATATAGCAGCAATGTCATAAAATTCAAATCTGTAAAACAAATAAACCCATAAAAAGGTAATACATATTTAAAGTAACAGAAATTAGTTCAAATCTAAATATTCGAATGGGTATAGAGTTTACGCGTAGAGGGTCAAAACGAAAAAACGTAACAACGACCAAAAAGTATGGGTACGAAAAACGTAGGGATGGAACGCAGAACGCATAGACCGAATGGAAGACGAACGTAGGGATGGAACAACAAACATAGGGATGGAACGCAGAACACATGGACTGAAAAGTATGGGTCTTAGCCGGAATCAAGGCAGAACGCAGGGACCCAATGGAAGACAAACTCTCGAACCTTCTCGAGCGATTGCAAAGAAAGACAAAAAATATGAGAAATGGATTTAGGGTTGAGAATATATTATATGTGGCATAAGTCATAAATACGATGAAAAATGCGAGGGTCGGGTAATTTGGAATCAGGGAAAATATGTGATAACATTATCAGACAAATTTTAAAGTGATAATTTTTTCGAAGCTAGCCGTCAATAATCCCGGGTGATGGGATAACTCACTCGGATTGCGAATTTTTGCAGATGTGTATATCAAATATTAAGTGCGTGTGGATAACTCACGAAATCCAGCATTTATCACCAGTGAACTAGTTTACCAAACAGACCCTTACTCGTCTTCAGTCAACTCACGGAGAATCTATTTTGGTACTTTTATGGCTTGTTTTGTATCTATATTTTTTTTTCACATTTTCCTTTTCCTTTTGCTTCTCCTTCTCTTTTTGCTTCTCCTTCTCCTCTCATTTTATACTTTTTGAGTGTTTGGGAAACTATGAAAATAGAAAAAATTATAAAAATAGTGTTTGCAGTTAAATTTTTTAAAATAATTAACTAGCCGCAGTTAAATTTTTTAAGTTAACTTTCATTTATTCACAAAATTGTCATTATAAGTAAAAGGAGAAAAATAAAAGTAACCCCTACCTACTTTATAAAAAAAAAAGTTTTGACTAGGAAAAACAAAAAAAAGAGAAGTAGAAATGGAGTTTTAAAATACTATTTTTGAAATAGTCTAGAATAAAGAGAAAGGCGGGAAAAAATCTAATTTTTAAGAGGTGCAAAATAAGCACTTAATGACACATTGCTCAATTCTTGTGCATAATCCACGAATTGCTCAATTCTAAAATTGTAGAATTTCTAAATCATATTCACTAAACTATTTTAACTTATAATTATTTAAATTATTGTTATACTCTCTAAAAAGCATATTCTTATACTTTACATTGAAAATTTTATGTGTATATATATATATATATTAAGAAAATGTATTTTATATGAATTTTTTTTGTGTTATTGTATTTTACTATAGAATATAAGTGAAATTGAATGGGTATATAAACTTTAAGAAACGACTACACATGGAATTTTAATGGGAGAATATGATTATAGGTCTAGGGCTTAGTTAGGGCATGTATTGTACCAATAGTGATTTTCTCATTTTGCTTCTACTTCTTCTTTTAATTTTGTATTTTTTGAATGTTTGATAAAATATGAAAAATTGAAAAAATTATTGAAATAGCGCTTTCAACAAATTTTATAAGTTGATCAAATAGTGTTCGTAGTTAAATATTGTAAGATAATTTTATTTTATTTACGAAATTGTCATTAAAAAGTAGAAGTAGAAAAAAATAGTCGTCTATTTACTTCTGAAAAATTAGTTTTGGCTAGAATAAAAGGACAAGTGAATTTTTAAAACACTATTTTTAAAATAATTTTAAAAAAAAAAGAATAAAAAAAATAGTCTGAAAAAATGATATAAAATTGACCCTTGGGACTTGACTCCATGCCACATGTCTAGCGAGAAGTTCTCTTACTTCTCTCTAGATTTTACATAGTAATCTACTGATCCTAACGGCTAACAGGCCCAAAAAACAAAAGCAAAAATCTTCTGCAATGAATCAATCCTTGTAACTAATAGATGTTCCAGATGAAGTTGCGGAAAGCCAAAACTATCTTCCTGCAACAGATACTAGCCTTCTGTGGGCGCCCAAGTGTAGGAAGAGGGATGGCAAACCGTAAAAAGAAATAGGAATAAGCCCAAAATTGTACCAACTCAGCAAGGAGAAGAAAGGGCTCTCAAACTATTTAAAGCGGCTGACAGATGAGATAGTCTCTTACCATATAGCCAAATTTCCAGAGACTTGGGTGGAGAAGACATGGAGCTCTTCTTCTCCCACATCGGGATTTTTAGAGATGTGCATCTGCCAGTAGACGGCTTGCTTTTATCATATTCTCACCAAACGATATCACTATGAATCTAGAAAGCACACTGCAGGGGAGAATAGTGGGCACTTAAAGTCTCAAGGTGAGCTTGATTAAAGCAAGACAAACTATGTTGGCTCGCAGGCGGGAAAATAAAATTACAACTCATCAAATGCAACAGTCTGATGCTACAACCCCTCAGCTAGCACCTCCGAGCAAGGCTGGAACAAGATAAATCAAAATGAGGTATTTACCTCGGCTAGAGGATACATTGTGGCTAAGAGAATGTATTGCGTGCTAGCTAAAGCCACAAACCGAAACAAACAGCATTGTGCAGGTCTTGCAGGAAGCTGGCTATGGAAGGGCTACGAACTCACCACTGGAAGGCAGTGAAATTCTGATGTGCCTGAGTTCTAAGGAGCATAAACTAAAACTATTCGTTGATGAATCTTGTAGAGCTAATTAGAACGGATCTAATAGTTAAATTAAATATAAATGAATCATACCTTTAATGCGGAAGTGTATAGAACCTTACTGTTCCGGTTCATTATATCACAAACATGAACAAGAGTCTACCAGAGTCTCATTGTAATCCACGAACTCAAATCTACGCCTTCACATATGATAATGTAGCAATTCGAGAGAAACTGTATAATGTTTCTGGATCTCAACACATGAGAATATGAATAATTGTGTAAGTAAATAGGCGTACTGAACGCGTGATTTATATGGAAGAATTAGGGTTTAATAATTAACGTATAATTACATAATTGACCCTAAATCTAATTAGGTAGTAGAATCCTACTCTAACTAGAATTCATAATATTAAAGTAATAAAAAATCAGTTATCATAATTAATTCAATTAGACATATTTACATTATTTTGTCTAACAGCTCCCACTCCGCTACATAAGCCTTATTACAAAATACAGTTTTCAAAATCTCACGACGCTTCATACAAGAAATGTCATCACCCAACTAACATGATACTTTTAAATCGATGACACCCCAAACCCTCTTCACATCACCGATAGCTATCGTATCCCTTTAAGCTATACAATATTTGGTTACATACTTAATGTAACTACCATGACAAATATGGTGAAGCTAGACAGATTGTTCCTTAGACATTAATAACCATTCGTATCAACTCGACTGCTTTCGAAGCATTGTCTGCTGGACTATATAGATCCTAACCCTTGGATGACATACTAAACTAGCATCATTGAACATCAACTTCAAGCCATAGCTCTAAGTCAAAAAGTAACATCTATGTGAACAAATGTATGTCTATGTGATCACACTATGACAATCAAGGAATTCTTTTGTCATTTTCTCAAGGTCGTTCTATAAAACACGTAGCATGCTATGTGTATCTTGGTATGACTCCAACTTAGATTGGCATGTCATTCACTTATGTCATGCGAATCGTAGTCGTTAATAAATACACTTAGTTTTTATCCTATGCATTCGACTTTAAAGCTTTAATGTGAAAACTCAGACATTTCACATTTGATTCACTTATAATCTCATTTAAGACCCACTGAAGCGGTTGTCCAAAACATTTATCAGTGTCATCTTTCATGCTACACAAGCATATGTGCGATTTTTCGTGTGATATGGCCAATCGTTAAGCTTATGTGACGTTTATTGTACCTTATTAATTGATTGCATACACGAGAATATTGTTCAAATGAAACAAAACGTTAATATCATTTCATAATCAATTGTTACAAAAATATGTCCTTATCATTTACAAGATGTGATCAAACCCTATGTAATCCTAGACTCATGACATAAGCTATAAATACATCTATAGGAATAGGTTTGGTCATTGGATCGATAATCATCTTGTCAATAGAAATATACACTTTGTTGATAGCATCTCGAACAAAAGTGGTAGCATCTCTGGATGTGCTTTGTCTTCCTACAAAATTTTGGATCCTGAGCGAACAGAATAAATGCAGTATCATCACAATTCATTTAGAAAGGATCATCGAGCCTCAAAACCAAATAAAGGTACTGTAAAAAAATTTTTAAGCTAAAGTGCCTCTTGCACTACTATGTTGAATGCGACTTTTTCTACTTCCATAGTTGACAAAGTGATGCTTCTTTGGTTCTTACTGTACCAAGATATGGCTCTTCCACCAAGGACGAAGACATATCCAAAAGTTGTCTTGGACACATCCAAATTACTTCCCTAATCGGCATTCAAACACAAGTATTCCCCTTGATAGCATAGAAATAGATCGATCGTTCCACGAAGGTAACGAAAGATCTTCTTGACTACTTGCCAATGAGCAGACCCCGGATTTCTTTGGTAATGGCTTACCAACCCAACCACGAAGCAAATGTTTGGTCGTGTACATAACATGGCGTGGATCAAACTCCCTATAGCGTTTGCATAGGGAACATTGCTCATTTCTTCCTTTTCTTTATCTATTTTAGGGCATTGATTGAGGCTTAGTGCCTGACCCTTATGAACAGGGGTGTCAACAGGTTTAGAGTAATGCATCCTAAATCACTCTAAGATTTTGTTTATATATGTCTGTTGAGACAAACCCAATATTCTTATAGAACGATTTTTTTGCATATTTCCATGCCTAAGACATACCTAGTTTCACCCATATCCTTCATCTCGAGACGGAGGATAACCACTATTTTGGTAGCCTTGATCATTCCCATGTTGTTTCAAGCTAGTATAGTATGTCGTCGACATATAAGGAGAGAAACATGATTTCTTCCTTAGTGAGTTGGTTTAATAGACCGCACTTAGCAAGTTTGCTTAACCTATCTTGGCCAATGTGACTAAGTTTAGCATGTCATTTAACATATTCAGAAGTTATGTAATTGTTGGAAACTAAGACGATGAATGAATGAATTAAATCATTATAAATACCATCCAAATAAAGAATGCAAAATCATGTTTGTATGAGCCGTGACCAAACACATTGTCATCGTACTCAATTTTCAATCCACTAGGACGAAAATTAAATAAAAAACCTAATTGTAGCAAAGAAATAACTGAAACTAAACAACATCGGACTCCCGGCACATAGATTGTGTCGTATAACAGCAATGTGTTATCGCTACAAAGCTAAAGCTTGTAGGTTCCAATACTGATAACATTCTCTTCACTGTCGTTCCCCATAGTTATGCTTCGTGTTTCGCCTCCACAACGATAAAACTCGCAAATCCAGCACGGTCATTCACTACGTGCTGGGACGCTCCTGAATCAACAATCCATTTAGAGAAGGAGTTAGCAACTAATGCATGGAAGCAAAAGCATTATTTGGGTTTATTTGGAAAGTAAGGTACTTTTTTAGGCTCGGAACATTCCCGAGAGTAGTGACCTTATTTCCGCAGTCATAACACTTCACACGCGCCATAATCTTGGGGTAGTTAGCCTTGAGCTATTTAGTGATTTTCTTTCTTTAAATAAAGTTCTGAGTCTTGTTTGCTGACTTACAATTTTTTTTTGTTTCTCTTAGGGTTTCCCCCATGAGCAGCGAAACATTGGTAAGGGGTGCATAAACTCGCAGGCTCTCGTCTTCAAGTTCGAGATGCTTGGATATGTCAGTGAATGTCTTGACGTTCACGTCATGATTCATCAAAGTTTTGAAGGGAGTCCAACACCTATCTTCCCTTTCATCAGGTAGTGAACGGATCACATTATTCACATGTTCGAACTCAGAAATATCGATCCTGCCAGCCTTGAGATCGCAAAGCATGGTACTCGTGATGCGGAGGTGTTCAAGTATAGGTCAACTCGAATCAATCTTGTATTGAAGCTAATTTAGGTGCAAAGTACGGAACCTTGTAGCTGATGTTTGGACGTATTTCTCCTTGAGTTTGTCCCATATGGACTTGGACGTGGGCTCTATATTGTACGTGCAAATCAGGTCATCATGCATATAGTACAACATAGCAGAACATGCACTACAATCCTTCTTGGCCTATGCTTCGTAGGTTGGTAAGGTTTTTCGGGTTCTTCCATGGTTATATGCTCAAGAACGTCTTTCTCGTGCAGGAGATACTAAATCTTCCTGGACCATATGTCATAGTTCAATCCAGTTAACTTATCATTGGAAGAGAGCTCGTTTATCAAAGTAGGGGTGCCATTTTTGCAAATATGTTTAAGAAGGACATTAGGCACAATTTTAAAATCAAATTTTCTGTGAAAAATTTTGGATTATGTTATACGTTCGAAAATTTCACTAGGCCCATAATCATTACGTTCTTCATAACCAAAAAAATTCTAGGAAAATCTAACTTTCACGTATTGAAACAAATTCAGGAAAAAAATACATAGTAACACATACATGCAAATGAATTGGCACATGTAATTGTTAACAGTAACAATTCGGTGGTTTTTGCTGTAGAGCATTTTTTGTTTAATTTTTATTTGTTCTAGCCAAAATAATTTGCACAAATAAATTGTTAACGTATAACAACTCGATTTTCTTTTAACACGTTGTTAAAGGAATTTTTTTGAAACTATTAAAAGAATCTGAATTGGTTTAGATGAGATCCTTAACTAATTATGTAAGTGCACAGATAGCTGATCTCATACTATAATTCTGGTGATCAGCCGCCTAGACAGTACTACAATTCGTCGTGAAGAGCCCAGATTTCTGGTGGAGACACAACGGTCCCACTTAAGAACCAACCTTAGACAGCCCCCACGAGCACGATTATTGTGGATTTATTTTGAAATTCAAAATAGTTATGGTAACATGATTTTGATTACCATAATTTAATTATTAAAACAAAGTTAATAATTATTTGTTCATTAATTTGATCTGTTTGAAACATATCTCTAATAAAATTAATTCCTAATTCACATAAGCATGCTTAGAATTAAAATTGCAATTAGCATATTATTCCTAATCATGCATACTAAGAATTCAATTGCATTAAGCAAATTAAATTAATTCTTAATCATGCCTAAGAAAAATAAATCAATTCCTAATCATATAAACTAAGAATTACTCATTTAACACAAATAAAATTAAATAAATATAGACATGCTTATATTCGTAAAGCTTATTTATGAAATTTTAAAGCATAGCTAAATATTCAGAATAACTAAAATTTCTGAAATAAAATAACTAACACATTTAATTGGATAATTATCACCAAAAAAATTATCACAAAAATAATTATCACCAAGATAATTATCTTAAAGGAAACTATCACAAAAGAAATTAACACGAAGATAATTATCACTAAGGAAATTATCACAAAGATAATTATTGACATATAGTTAAATATTAAGACATAGTTAATGAGTGTTCTGAATAAAATCAATCACATAACCATAGTTAAAATATTCAGAATAGTAATTAACACATAATTAATTGATAATTCTAAGACAATAGATAATTACCTAAACTATTATAATTATCTAAACCAATAGATAATTACCTAAACCATTATAATTATCTAAACCATGTAAAAAATAATGATGGTTTTCGTGAAGAATTCTTACAGAAATAAGAAATGAATTCTTACTAACAAACAAAAAATGTTTCAAACCCATTACAAAACAATTATGCAAAATTGTTTCGTCCGTCGAAAACTAAATTGTTTTTGTTTCTTACAAATTCTTCAAACACGGCAAGCAATCACATGCGAATGAATGAAAGACCAATAATAATATAATTGATAGCTTCGATTTTAACTGTTTGAGCATAATAAGTCATGGATATGGGGTGTTTTGCGCAAACCCTATTATGCTTATAATTGGATTATAATAACTTTCTTTGAAAAAATGAAGAGTTATTTTTTGAAAAAATGTGATTATAATTGGATTATAATTTTAAGAAGGCTGCGCAAAAC
>JAOWBN010233931.1:0-24274 GCA_028565015.1 Pinguicula moranensis
GATTATGAGATATTCACATATTAACAATTATTTACTGATATATCAAGAAAGTGATTAATGGTCAAGGATGACACATTCCTATGGTTGACATTAATCATTGGATATTATGCAATGAAAGAATTAATACTAAATGGGATTCATAGGATCACGATGTATCTATATTAAATTGGATCGTAATGTATTGCTAGATACCGTTTATGATACTACTGATTTAGATATGGATTCTATAAGGTCGCTCTATCTGGTGAACTGAAGAATTAAATCATTAATTATGTTAGACATAATTGTTGAATTTCATGGACAAAATTTAATTGGATTTTGGTGGACCCGAATTAAATTTAATTGCAATTAATTTAAATAGGATTTAATGGGATAAAATTCACGTTATTAGACCAGAATTAAATTTGAGCCCAAGTCAATTAATTGTTTTGAGCCCAATGGAAAAATCAATTAGCATTTAATTGATTTTGGGCCCAACAGACCAATTTGATGAGATAAGATTTATCTCTCGGTCGAGAAATGGATTAGGACATCCGATTATTCCGCATCTCTCATCTTCTTCACGAGAAAGAAATGACCGACCGAGAGAAACTTTTTCTTGCCGTGATTTCGCCAAAAACGGCCAAGCAACCACTTCTTTTCACCAGGGAGTGTTCTGGGTAGCGAGTTACCTACGTTGAGACTTTCGTGGTTGATTTTCCTGTACGTTTTTTGTACAGTTTCAAAAACTTCCGGCGGGTCTTCACGGGTATGGCCATATTGAGGTAAGTAAGCTTCCCTCTTCATCTCTATAACATGAATTACATGTGTTTTGGCTTTGATTTCAAAGTTGTTCAAAAGTTGAAATTTTTTGGAACATTAGAAATCGAGCCCTTAGATCCTTCATGTACCGCGTACTCTCATATTTCATGCGATTAAACAGATATCTCGTATCAATGATCTGTAAAACATGATCATGCATTAATCCACATGCTAGTCGATATACCCATTTAGTTGTTCTCTTGCTAATAACTTTTAAGACTAGTGACTAATTTAGAGTTTTGACTAATTTATGGAGTTTCACAATTCGAGAAATCAACCGAAATGATCCATAGTATATATGTACAGTACTCAAAGAACAAAATGATTTTCATCATTCAGTATACATGAAACCAACAAGCGCATCAATTGGTGCTCTACGTTACTAACCTAACAGTTGGGGCTGGGGGGTTTCTTGTAATGTGATGTAAGCGACCCTTTCCCCCAATCGCGAATCACATGAATCTATATCACAACGAATAATTGCGGTCGTTCAATTTCACAGTCGTTGTGATTGCCTGATTGTTGTCCGCTTGATGGAGTTGTTTGAGCAGTCAGGCAATCTGCTTGGACAAGTTGTTCGAGGCATGGCTTGTTTTTTACACCGCCAAGACGATTTGGTTGCCAACTTTTCCCATTGTTACTGTAGATGATGAGCTCTGTGTTTGAATTGTATGGATTAAACACTGCTCTGATACCGTATTAGATTGTGAATTGAGATCTGAACAATCTTTTCTTTTCTTTTTTGTTGAACATTTTTTATGTATTGTACATAGATTTATAGGAGTAGTGTCTAGTTAATTCAGAATGATTTTGGCAGTTTAAGGAAATGATCAATCAATGGATCCTTACCTTTTACGTGGTATGCCCAAATCTTTCCTTATTTAAGCACCAACATATAAAAGTATATTCTCGAAACTCTAATCACTCTAAATTTTAATATAGTCGTTTCTATAGATGTATGATAAGCTTGTTTTCTACCAACTTAATGGTGAATTTATTGCTTGAAACCTACAAATCTTCAAGGCCTAAAGGTGCATTTTATAACTAATTCCGGTATTTTGCTAGGAATTAATGAATGTGTACTCAAATTGAGAAATTGGGGATAAATGATTCGAATCACACGGCCGTGACTCCAAATTCACAAGTCGCAACCCCAATCTGGATACTAGAAGTGCATAATTGCAAGAAAGTGCAAAACCCGAGTGGAACAAGAAAGTGTAGGTTGACCATCAAAGCTTTCAATGGAAGCTACCCTTCAAGACACAAAGTATTTTCTTGACATCTAATCAGAAAGAATCGATCATTCTGGGAATGGGAATCGCACAAGGGAATCTTGGAGGAAGGAAGAAGAACTCTCATCCGAGAGCTACTATTTAAAAAGTGGTTTCTTGTTTCTCTTACATTTTCGAGCAAGATGAACTCTATTTATACATGTTTATGTGAAGCCTGTGCCATGAGCATGGGCTAGAACCTCTTTCTAGGGCATGATGTAGCTCTTTGTGAACTTGAAAGTTTATTTTGAATGTTTAACTTTTTTGGGATTTGCTGATGTTGTTTGATTTTATCGTACTTTTTTCCTAACTTCCATTTGTCTGGCCAACATTTGTGAGTTCACCAAGCATAAATGGAGGTCGAGAGACAAAGACTATGCTAGAATTGATAAAATTAACGCTAATTGATAACGAGAATGTCCATTGGATTAGTGGTACCGTGAGAGAATTTCCTAAGTTTGATGGCTTCAGTATATTCAACTGTGAGATCGAGAGGTGAATGCATACATATAGAGAGAGGGGTGATATTACTTGAGAGAGATTACCAACTAAAACAAAAAATCTGGTAGACAATTAGATAAATGATTAAAAGGTTAAGTTGAGGAAGAAAAAATCCAAGGATACTAAGTGGGGAAGTCAGTTGCCCTAGATCCTTTAACCAAGTGAAGTAATTACATTGCGTTCGTCAAAGTAAAAATACCAAAAACAACTTCTTGTCTTACTATGTTTAAGTACGTTCATATTCAGTAAGTAGTTTAACAACCCACTAACTTATCATTTGTCCAAATTGTGTAAAAATTATGTAAAGCTCACCAATTTATGTGCGTATCAATGTACAATCATCATGGTTTGACACTCGATTCTATCACTTTATTACTTATCCTACGTTGTGCACTTGAAAATACGTCAAAAAGTTTTTGGCGTCGTTGCCAAAGATTGTTTAGCTTTAATAATATCAATACCAAGTGAGTTTTTAGCTAGATTGGACTTTTTGTTTTAGTTATTTTACTTGCATTTCAGTTGTGATTTGTAGTTTGTGCATGAACCTGTCTGAAGGTGAAACTTCAAGCTTGGGAGATCCCAAAATCGAACAGACTATTCAAGCAAGAAGAAGAATTCAAAGAGAGGTGCAAACACAACAAATAAATATGGCAGATGTTGGTGATTTAGCAGTAGTACCAAATCAGGATGATATACCTATGAAGGATTTTTGCTTTCCCTCAAGTTGAGGAGGAAGCCTCATCCATCCGAAGGCCTGTCATCCAAGCAATGAATTTTGAGTTGAAGCCAGCTAGGTCTCTTACCAAGCACCATAGAAGTAAACTCCAAGGAGCACTGTCAAGCTATAACCTTGAGAAATGGGAAAGAGGTTGAAGAAGACCCAAGACATGTCTCTATAGCAAGAAAAAGACTGATCAAAATCCCAGGGAACCACTGCCTAAACGAATGATGAGCAAATGCCACCAATTCCTTTTTCTCAATAGGCTTAAAAAAAACAAATTAGACAAGCAGTTTCAGAAGTTTCTTGATGATTTCAAGAAACTCCACATTAATATTCCTTTTGCAGAGGCATTGGAGAAAATGTCATGTTGTGTTAAATTTATGAAGGACATCTTGTCTAACAAAAGGAAGTTTGAAGATTATGAAACAATGGCTCTAACAGCATAATGCAGTGCAATCCTTCAAAAGAAATTACCCCCAAAGCTTAAGGATTCTGGGAGTTTAACTATTCCTTACGCTATTGGCAATTCTACTTTTGATAAAGCATTATGTGATCTTGGTGCAAGTAATAATTTGATGCCTCTATCTATTTTATAGTAGCTTGGATTAAGAGAAGCTTGACCAACAACCATATCTTTGCACTTAGCTGACTATTCTATCAAGCACCCTAGAGAAAGCATTGAGGATGTCCTAATCAAAGCTAACAAATTCATCTTGCCAGCTGATTTTATCATTTCGTATATGGAGGAGAATCGAAATATTCCCATTATTTTGGGATGACCATTATTAGCCACTGAAAGAGCCTTAATTGATGCCCAAAGAGTTGAACTCGTACTGCGTATCCAAGAAGAAGAGGTAAAATTTAAGTGGTGAAGTCAATTACCCTAAATCCTTTAACTAAGTAAAGTTTAAATTACATTGCATTTGTCAAACTAAAAAAAGCAAACACAAGAAACAACTTCTCGTTTTATTATGTTTAAGTACGTTCTTGTTCAGTAAGTAGTGTAACAACCCACCAACTTATCATTTGTCCAAGTTGTGTAAAGCTCACCAATGTGTCCATTGCAAATTGAGCTGAAAGAGTCACCATTAACAATTCTTTTATCTTTGTGCTAATAATGGACTAGAGCAAATGACTCTATTAAATTCCAGCGCTTTTATTTAGTGAAGTTGCTAGAACTCAATACATCAAATGACAAAATTCATATTGGGTCGCAATGGAAACGGCCTCTTTCTATAATTACAATGGTAAGACCGCGTACATCTAACCCTCATACCCCAACTTAGTTGGTAATATGCTGGGTACGTTGTGCTTGTGTAAAGCTCACCAATTTTGGTGCTTATCAACGTACGATTCTCGTGGTTCTACACTCGATTTCATCACTTTATTACTTGACCAACTTTATGTACTTGCAAATACGTCAACAATATCCAATATGAACAATCAGATTATCACCAAACAGATTATATCAACCTGATAGAGATAGCTATTAAACTTAATCAAACTGGCTGAATAGTTTTGGAAAAATGTTTAAAGAAACATTAGAGATGGATATGACACCTACTTTTGGGAAGACAATTAGCTTGATACTTATAGAGTATGTGACCACTATCCTAACCTCTATAGGATCTCAGAAGCCCACTATACTCTAATCCGGAACAAGATAGTTACAAATGAAGAAGGGAAATGAGTTGTAACTGGCATGGGAGTAGAGAACGCACAACTCAAGAAATCAATCTACTTGATAAGCTCTATAGAGAAATAGCATAAAAAATGTGTTGTAATGAACTCACGTACATATATGGTTAAATAAGCATATATAGAAATTAGAATATCCAAGGGTGCAAAATCAAATAGAAATAATTACCTAGCTGAAATCTGGATAAGCAATGCTCTCCTCAAAATTCCAACTTTTACTAGGAGGACATTACAACTACAAATTCCTACCACAGGCATTCTAATCAAATGACGGACAGATTGCCTGAGAAGTAAAATATGCCTTTATTGAAACAAATAACCAAAAGCTATTAGAATTTGGTCACCACAATGATATCATATTGTCCACTTTGGACTTAAACCCTCGTGATTTTGTTCTTGAGCTTTTACCCTCCAAATGCCTCATACCAATAATTTTAGTGTCTATCCATTTATAGACTTCATTTTTCTTTCACCTAATCCGTGTGAGAAAAGTTTACCCAACATTCCTTCGAACATAGGACCGCAAGTGCCCCTCAAATAATCGTCCTTCCCGGACTTTAATCAAAGATTTCTTCCTTAGAACATCATCATTCTTGGACCTTAAATCGAGAATTCATTCCCTAAAATAAGGGACCAACAGTGCCCTTCAAATAACTGTTCTTCTCGAATCTTAATCGAGGAGGATGCCTCTACATGGCCGTCGTTCCTCCACTCTGACCGCACACACTATAAGGATTTGGACACCATATTGGTATGATATTGTCTACTTTGGGCCTAATCCCTTATGGTTTTGTTCTTGGACTTTTTTACCTTCCAAAAAACATCAATCCAATAATTGTAGTATCCATCCATTTATACACTTCATTTCTCTTTCTCCTAATATGTGTGGGACCAGTTTCCCCATCAAATCAATAATTTCTTATGTACCTGTTTGTTTTGTTACCAATTCGAAGGGATCATCTTAATCCTACATTGCTCACCCCACAAATTTTCAGATGCATTTGGGATTTCCAAAATCGAAAAAGAGACAAGAGATCTAGAAATCTTATGGATAATAACTATATGGAAGATTTACTGTTTGAAACCAGAAAGATTTTCAACCCCAAATTACCTCCATCCTAGAAACTCTCGATCGAATTTAGTTGACTTGATTGAGTCTGCTAAAAGTGAAGAAAGCGGTTAATTTTGGATACATCTACATGGACTAGATTAGGAGTCCAAAAAGTTTATAAACTGCACGACACATTGTGTGTATCATTTTTTCAATAAAAAATTGATTTACCTACAAAAATGTATCATGGCTCAAGGTGATAACTTATCAAGTAGCTAAAGAAAAGGTGATCAGAGTTTCACTATTAATGTTGTAGTTATCATTTTTGGGTTCAAGTTACAGTAATTTGCATGCATCACTGAGATAGCCCATTAGCTTGGAATACCACATAAGAGAATATTTATCCCACAATCACAAGAGTTAAGTTGTTCCCTTTGTATATCAGGCCATGAAGATTTGTCACATCTATTCAGCTCATGCACCGTTACATCATGTATATGGCAGGGCATCAAGCAATGGCTATTCCCTCAAGATCAATTGCTGTCTAATGGCTCTGCCTCCTCTGCACTTGGCATGCCTTCCCTGCAAAATTTTGTGCCTATGAAACCTAGGTTTGTCAATGTTGATGCGTGGAAATCAATATAGATTGCTGTAGTATGGAAGATCTGGTAGACTCAAAAGCAGTCCCACTTTCACAATTAGGAGGTAAACGTTCAATCTATAATTCTGCTTATCCAAAGATCAATCTAGATTAGAGTAAGATCCATAAGATCCACATCACTTTTCCCATTTTCTTTAACATACTGGTTAATGAATCCGTGCATGTGTATGGTGTTCTGAATTCACGTTTACTAACTCTCTATATGAGCTGGCTATCACCACACACTGCACAAAAATCTGGCCTTGCAAGTGGTCCTCTTGATGGTTATCTTAACCCAACTACGGCTGCTGAAAATTGTGTTAAGGATAATTCACCCTTCTTCACTCACACTGATCTGTCTATCTGATATAACTATCTTCCATCTTCAACAAGGTACAGTTTAGGTGAAACCGAAGGAGCCATAAGAAACTGTATTCTCACCACCCCTAATCACTCTCATCGCTGATAACTAGAACTTCAGGGATTTGTTTTTCAATGAGCACGAAGGCCCAACAACTCTGATTACAAGATGTTACAACTAAAGAAAAGATTACTGGGCAGACCATGTCACTCACTGGTCATGAGAATTACAAGTTTTTAGTCTGATTACCTTGACTGATCTCATCTCAAGCCTTCTTCACTACGAGGCCAAGGAAACCACAAGTTCATCAGTACAACCTGAGGTTAAAGATGTAAATGGACGACTCAAGCGGACATCAAATGTTCAATACTAATGGGGAAAGTTTATACCACAAAGATGTCACTAAGAGGTGAGAAAAAAGGAGATTGAAACTTCTAAACTCTTAACAATAATATGTCACCAAAGGGAGACAGTTTTAGTGTAAACACCTGGAAAGAGCATGTCTAAAATAGACATCCAAAGGCAAAGTAACAAAGAAGACCATGCTCATAGACTAGCAACATAAATTCAATGAGACTAGAAGGTGAAAGAGGCTAAATGGTTGCCTTGAAAGTGAACTATTACATCCTTGCCTAACCGGTTATATCATCTTTACATTACAGGGATAGCTCACCAAACTGGAAAGACCTATGTACCAATATTCCCCAAAAAGTATATTGATAAGTTGATAGTCATGATATCCAGGCTTGGTGAATAGTGGATGATGACGATGAATTGAATGCGGAGATGTTTGTGCATTCATGAGGTTAGGGGAGCCATGTACCAGATCACCCTTAGCTATACTGGAGGGTATGATGGAAGGACAGGGTATACAGTCCATGATCCAGGAATCAATCACTGACTTCATCCTTATAGCTTTATTGTTCATGAGATATCTAGTATTAGGCCTGTACATATTCGCTTTTGGTTTTTTCGTTGTTTCTTTGTTTTATTTTAACTCTGTAAATACATTATACCATATATATATATAATTTGGCTTATCAAAACAAAATTATCCTTTTTTTTTTGTAATGGCAAGAAATCGAGTTTAGTTAACCATGGAACTTTAACCACAATGGTTCAATAAAAGAGCTAGCAACCCTACTTCATGGTATTATAATTATAAGAGAGATGTAATATATCATGAATAGCATAGAACTATTTTTTTCTCTCTCATGGATGAGCTCCTCCGCGGTAGGAGTGTCAGTGACACTTGACGTTCTCTGGACGGTTTCACTCGAGAGGAAGGTAAGTTAGAGAAATCTCTTTTTCGTCTTTATGTTCTTACAAAGAGTACTATTTCAAATGGATATTCTAAATACTTTGTTGTATCATATGATGTGGATAAAAAATCTAGTAAGAGGCCAATTAAAGAAGGACCATTTACGAGTAGACACCACATACTCACCTCTAAAGAAAAATTTCATAGACCTCGACGATCTTCCTTGTACTCACTTATTAGAGGTCAAACGGGATCACTTTGCTGGACATCTGAGGACTCTGCGGAAAATGTATCCACGTACATCACCCAACAAAAGCCTATTGCAGCCTTCGAAAGGTCTTATCCAACTGAGGTGATAAGAAATGGTCTTTGCCACTTGACAATAAGATAACGTGCAACAGCTACCACCCAAAAGTGGGTTAGACTATTACCTATTACATCTCAAGAAAAAGACCCCTTTACGCTTTGTAAACTCCATAAATAGGTTAGTTTGACCAGTGTAATAGATAAGCAATTTCGAGAGATAAAAGTTGGGGTATGCTAGCTCTTTTTGCACACACCCGCAACCCACACCATGATAATCCGCTAGTCGTTCCACCCCTCCGTTATGTGAGTTGTATGGTGTGGATCGAAGGAAAATTTTCCTTGGTCGCATCATTAGTGCCATCTGTGGGGACGTTTGTCATACCCATTGAGAAGCTCTCCCAACTATAATAGCTAAAAATAGCAGAAACACCAAAATATCAAGCTCATCCAACCCCTACACCAGAAATCAAAGCACGACTATAGCCTTCTAGAGCTATCTAGTCGGGAACAACGGTAGATGATGCCGATGAATACAGACACATGACACCAATACTGTAGGAGGATATGGAGGAAAGACCATGACAATCTCCAGGTCCTTGCCATAGGGACTGGGAAGAGATCTGTAGGAATATTCTGCGACGAAGAGCAAGGGGCAGAGGACCACTAAAACTAGTCGAACAGCAAAGCCTGAACGAGCTAAAACTTCAACTTTGTCTCCATATGATAGATGTTATCCAGCAGGAAGGAGAGTCGATGATCAACTTCATGCATTGATTCGGTACTGAGTGTCACAAATTCCCAGGGTACACAATTTACATTAACTCTACGAGGAGGCCATAGTCCCATAATCATCCTCAAAGGAAAATTTTCAACTGGAGGTATTGCCTTGGAGGACCCCCTAGGGAGCTTTCTGCAAGAAGTCATAAAAACCTACAAGACAGTCCAAAGCTAACTCCCACGCTAACCAAAACCTACATAGAAGTATGCTTTGAGGAAAACAAAAATACCCAAGGATTTACCAAAATATATGCTTTTGGTGATAACAGCGAAGGCGGGAATTTCGAAATGAAAAGAATTTTGGTTGACTAGGGTGCTTCACAAACATTATCTCTTCCAATGTCCTTGATTAGATGAGCATGAGGAAAGACCAATTGGAACCCATCACTAATCCCCTGGTGGGATTTTGGGGAATCAAGGTTGAATCCTAACGAGTCATTGGGAAGCTCGGGAAGCTATGAGAGGAAGGAAAAATGGCCACATAGCTAGTAAGGTTTGTCGTGGTCGAGGAGCCCTTCAACTACAACGCCATGCTCGGAAGGCCCAGCCTGTATCAATTCCAAGCTATCATGTCCACTTAGCACAACCTAATGAAGTTTTCCACTCCCGACGGAGCAAGGAGAGCGAGAACCAAAAGTGCCCACCTAGGGCAACGTTATTTGAGAGTGGGGGAGAACCGTCAGGAAGAATGCCTCAAGATGACCTTTCCAAAGGTACCTCATGTACATTTTGTAGAAGGGGACCCAACCCCTAAATTTCAGAGAAACAACTTCCAAATGGAGGAGGTTCACAAAACAAGACTGACCTCCTACAAGGAAGTAGCCTTGTAGGTAAATTGTCGTGAAACTTTAGTCGAAATAGTACAACATCTCGACCCACCTCTTGAACGGAGAAATTTTTGAATGTTTACAAGATACGAGAATGTTTTCACCTGGGGGTCTGAACTTTTCAAGGGTTCCAGTCTCAAAATTGTGGAGCATCAGCTGAACGTCCATCAAAATGAAAAACCTTTACATCATAAGAAGCAAAAATTCTCCCAAAAGGAAAACTTCATCATTGAGTCCAAGGTCTAGCAACTGCTAGCCGCCAAGCACATAAAAGAGGTCCAATACATGAAGTGACTGTACAACATGGTCCTAGTACCGAAATGAGGGAACAAGTGGAGGATGTGCATTGACTTTACAAACCTAAACTAGCAATGCGAGAAGGACCCATACCCTCTCCCATGTATTGATCGAATAGTCGATGCCAGCGCTGAAAATGCTCTTTTAAGCATGATTGATGCCTATAAGGGATACCACCAGATCTCTCTCGCCAACGAGGATTGCGTGAAAGGACTTTTGTCACCTCTCATGGAATTTATTGCTATGTCATAATGCCCTTCAGACTGAAGAGCGCAGGAGCCACTTACCAATGAATGGAATATTATATTTATGCCCCAGTCGTTGGAGAATGCATGTAAGTCCTTGTCAACGATATGCTCGTAAAAAGTATCAAAATATGTAAACATCCTAAACATCTGAAAGCCTATTTATCTATTCTTCGTAAAATAGAGTGGAAGCTAAATTCATTGAAGTACATATTCATAGAGGAAGGGGGAAAGTTTTTTCAATACCTCCTCTCAGACAAAGGAGTAGAGTCCACTCCGGAAAAAGTCCAGAAAGTAGTGGTATGCAGTTGACCTGCAACATAAAAAAAATTTAGAGACTCGTAGGTCGCATAATTGCCTTCAACCGTTTATTTAAAAATCCGCAAATGAGGCATTAACATTCTTTAAACTATTGAAAAAACGAGGAACATTTGATTGGGATGAAAGCTGTCAAGAAGCATTCAGACAATTGAAAGCGTACGTCGAATAAATTGTAGTCCTCGTCTCCCTGAAAAAATGTATGTCGCTCCTCCTCTACCTCTCAGTGTCCAAGGATGCAGTTAGTGATGCCCTAGTCCTACAAGAGGAAAAATCCAAGCGGCTGGTCCAAGGGGTTGAGCGACATTCCTACAAACTCCGGCACTATTTTCAGGCATCCACTATTAAAGTTATCACCAACCAACTCCTCTGGCAGAAATTGAAAAGATCCAACGCCCCAGAGAGTCTTATAAAATGGGCAGTATTAATACGATGTGCATTACAAACCTCGAACAACACACATGTAGTAGTGGACTTTGTTTCTGAAAGCACATGAGGAGAAGAAAACTCCAAGGTATGGATCATGTACTCAGACATATCCTCCGTAAGTAGTCATGGAGGAGCTAGAGTCGTTCTAAGTAACTCCACCGAATTGCATCATCCATAAACCCTCTACCTAGAATTTCCAATCACCAACAACGCGGTTGAGTATGAGGCCTTGATACAAGGAATTATGTTAGCCCAATCCCTTGGTATACGGTGACTCGTAACACATATTGATTTGCAGTTGGTTAGAGAACTCAAAGAACAAGTAAAGAAGTTTGTTAGTTTCAAGCTTAAGCAGATCTCCCGGGAAGAAAATTCCCAGGATGACCTACTTGCTCGAGTAGGATCCATGTGGAAGGACAAGGATAAGCACCTGATACCCAAATCTTGTGCGGCTCGATGGTCAACTTTCACCAATAATCAACTTCATTGAAGAGGAGCACACACGAGACACCTGGAAGACACCTCTGATTTATTTACTCCTCCACGGGGTGCTTCTCCTGAGGGCAAGGAGCAGTGTCACCTTACAACCCGTGTCAGCAGGTGATACAAATTTTCATAAGGTAGCTAAGTGTTTACGTATATCAGCAGATAATGTGAATTTTGGAATTTAATTCTTGCATAAAAAAATAAGCAAATGTCAAGTGAATAACAAAGATACGGCATGCAAATTAACAAAAAGTTACACGAAATAAATATGGTGACAAAAAACGAGATGGAAAACTATGTTATGCCTTAAGAACCCAACCAAGCATGTTTCATCAACCCCTAGCCAACACTCTTTTTTTTATAACTAAGGTATCCGAGAGGTGGCGCCTAAGCCCGACTAATCCTCAGGGCCTATGCAACGCAAATTCACCGCATGAACCAGTTAAGTTGCGGGCCGAAGCCTGGGGCCTAACCCAGCACATTCTCAACTAGTGGGAGATTCGATACCGAGACCTCTGGGCAAACCTTGAGGTGGTTGGCGCTCAAACCACTGGGACAACACACCGGGATCCCCTAGCCAACACTTATGCTAGAAACGAATGAAAACAGAGATTCAATTGAACGCCTAAAATGAGCTCTACCCAAAGATTAACACAAAATCAAGTGGCACACTTTTACATAAACAATATGGTGCATGTAACCTAATTCTCTTTAGAACAATAACTGAATAATAAAGAGTTTCCTCTAAGATTCTTAATAAAAATCAACAATGAGACTATTGTGAATGCCTTGATATCGAGCAAGGTGGAAAATTCAGTAAATAAGGAGGCTGAATTTATTTGGTCACTAGCAAAGTCTATTGGTGTGTGTGGGAAAGAATCTGATGCGGAGATGATTCGGCATTTATTTCTTATGGAGAAACAAGATGCAGAGTGTGATCCAAATAGCGGATAAATCATCTTCTGTTGTGCTTACATACATTATATATGCTCAGATCTTGTTGAAGAGTTTTATCCCCTCCTTGGGCATTGTCCGTACAAAATTTGTTAGTAGCAAGTTCAAGATCATCTAAAGTAAACCAATTGCCCTAACCCACGAGAGAGAACTCTAGCATATTGCTAACAATGTCACAAACGGTGAAGAGAATCCCATGTGGGACAAGTTCGTCATTGATAATGTGCTCTACTAGGACTTCAAGCAAGAAATGTGATCATTCTTCAACTTCTTTACGGTCGCCAATAAAAATCGGCTGCCTTTGAAAGGTTTTAATCCAATCCGATTGTGATGGCACTGCATTCAAGCCCGTTGTGGGTCCTGGTACAAATGGAACACGATGATCTAATCAGGGTGGCTCTGCTCGGTAAAGAAAACTTGGACCTCTTCCCCTATTTTCCTCATGTGAAGATTAACTTCGAAAGACCATGGTATGCCAAGGCCAAATTGGGAAAGCTCGTACAGGGTAGCCAAGGCCAGAATCAATGGATCCTTACTATTTGAAGCAATAGAAAGATTAACTTCGAAAGACCATGGTATGCCAAGGGTGAGTCCTCCCCACCATCTTGTATCCGTGCTTACCGATATCTATAAGTGATACAACTAGGGTTGCTTATTCGGTATTACCGATAGGTAATCAATAATACCGAACCGAACCAAAAAAATTTGGTATCCAAAAAATCGAACTGAAACCAAACCGAAATACCAAAATACCAAAAAAAACCGGTATTTTGGTATTCGATTTAGTATTCAGTATATCGAATACCGAATTTTTAGTTATTTTTTATTTTATATTTATTTATTTTTAATTTGGTATATTTTACTTAATACCGATCGCTATTACTGGATGGTAATACTGATACCATACCGATTAAGAATCGGTATAAAATTTTCATACCGATAACGAACCGAAACACCGAATAACCGATCTTAATCGGTTATTCGGTACGGTAACTGAATACCGATCAGTATTTTAATACCGATCGGTATTTTTTACCACCCCTAGATACAAGTTTTGCAAGTGTTATTTATAGGAAAAGCAACAACCAAGGAAGATTTTGTCAGTGTCCCCACGAGGACCGACATACAAACCCGCTTGAGATGACTCATGGGTCGAGGTAAGAGAGGCTATAAGATCCCTTTGAAAAGAAAAAAAGGGAAAGACGCTAGGATGCTAACACAGCTCCCCGTGCAAAATGAAAAAAATTGGAAAGGCTATTAGCAAGCTCCCCACATGAGAAATAGGAAAATCCATGCAAAGGAGTCATCATACTCCTTGCCCCTCGCATGAGGAGGCCTCATGCTCCTCGGAGAAAAAGGTACAACCAATGGTGTCTAACAGTCCTGGGAGTAGCAGGTGGCTGTTGCTCGCTACTTCCACCATTATGGTAATGGGTAAAGTGGCAGCCTTCGAGAACAACTTCAACTTAGATCGAGGATCCAATACGGTAGCAACATCAAGAACTTCTGCAATGGCTTTTTTGTCGTACCGAGTTCGCGATCAGCATCCCTAGCATATTTTTCATACTTAGCTTTCATACTCTTTGACATATCACTCAAAAAGGGATCAACATCCCTAGCATACTTACGGAGGTGCCTCTTGAAACTGGTCACCTCTTGCATACCACATAAAACAAGTTAGACTGTTACGGAATAAGTGACACATCTAAATGATTTAAACATTGAATCATTACTTGGAAGAAAAGATGCGCAGAGATAGTGTTCAATGCACATAACTTGAGGTGACGACTTCACATACTTGAGAAGGGCTCTCATCTTCTCTACATCAGGACCCAACACTTCTAACCCATCCTTAACAATAAAATTTAAGAAGTGAGCACTGTATCTCACATGTAGGTTTGGGTGGTCCATAATAATGGCACCAGTCGTACCTCCAAGGCGATCTTTTTTGGCATCTCTTGAAGTTCACCAATGTTGTATCATTGTTCATGTCATTATCCACGGTGATCGTCATGACCTTTTCCAACCCCGAATCACCCATACAATCATCTAACTATTTCATGATGGAAGTCTCTCTGTATTCACCGATCTTCTAGAACCTCATAATCGTCTTGTGCAATACCCAACTCTGATCTATAAAGTGGGCAATTAGATACATGTATGTAATGTTCCGTATTGAAGTCCATGTGCTATTGTGAAGCACATTCGAGGTCCCAACTCCAGCATCTTCTCCTTTACATTCTACTTTTCCTCAAGGTACACAGCCATGCAGTCTTTCATTGCCATATGTCTATAAATGCTCGAAAAATGGAGTTGTAGTTTGTTGAGCAGCCGATGGAACCCTGGCTTCTCAACCATCCTGAATGGCAATTCATCAAGAATTAGATGCTCTGCAGTGGCCCATTGTATTTGTTTCAGATCGTACTTGTCCATCTCAGCTATCCTACTAAAGAAACGTTCGATGAGGACATGTACGTTGTTTTGCGTCCGACCTACCTTATTTTGCTCCAAAAGTTACTACATCCCTTGTGGTGAAATATAATGTTCGATGTCCCATACTTCTGATGGTGGACAACATCTTTTGGACAATAATTAAACCTGGCTCAGGATCCTCGGGATCACCACCATCAATTCTTGTGAAGTGCTCCCACATCGGTGAAGGCTTACTAGGCCATCACCTTTCAGATGGTCGTGTGGCTAGGGTGGACCCACCCGCCTCACCAGGGTAATCACGACTCGTAACCTCAAAAGTAGACAATATAGAGGAATCAGGATTGTCCAACTGAAAAATGTAAAAATGACAATTTTCATTTAGTATAGGAGTTTCTGCCATTGCCCATGATTTAATGATGACTGGTAAGTGTTTCATACCTGAAGAACTCAGTCCCAACTGGTACAAACTCACTGTACACCTTTGCCTCAAAAGTAACAGTGAGATCGAGGTAGGTATTCTTGCTCGAATATGACTTGTATTTCAAACATTTGGAACAAGACCTATAGGTTACTGGCGTAGAACATTAAATGTTAATCATTATGCTTATCAGATCATAGAAAAACTTTTGTTAAGATCTGAAGTCTGAACTTATAAGTTAAAACAAGGTCCCTTTCATATAAGTGTCTCATAACAAATGGGGCAAGCAAAAGATTCAACATTTGAAATTTCACGGGCGTCAATGGTGGACTCCTCGTAAGCATCACATGCCATCAACATTTAGCATGACAAAGCAGAGTAACCGATAAATCCAAAACATGTAATTCACTCAGAAAAGAGATGAAATCTTCTTTTAGGAGTAGATTAAAAAATCGTGTAAATACAAACATTGTGATACAATTGCAAACGTTCGTTCATCTAATGTACGCATGTTCTACTCGGAAAACCACCGACATAGCTAATAATACAACTACGAAAATTTGCATAAATATGCAAGCTTTCCACAAATAGTACAAAACATAAAAAATTTGCATAAATACGCAAGCTTTATCAACAAACGGTGATCATCAATAGATTGTCCAACAAGGAAATCAAAGAAGGAGCAGGAGCCCAAAAAAATTACAGACTCCAAAGAAAGAGTTGAACTTTCTTTGATTCTTACTGTAGAGGATCCAATGGGAAGAAGAAGTTCAGAATCACACAAAAAAAATAAGAGGGCTTGCTGAGATAAAATCCCAAATTTAGAAAAAAAAAATAGGGTTTCTCAAAATTTACCTCAATAACTGTTGAATTCCAGTTGGAAATTGGTGGAAGGGATCCTACTTGATAGAGGGGAGAATGACGAACCGGATTCTAGTGGTTTGATTGGCAGAATTTGCTCCGGCAAGGGTATTTAAGAAGAGGTTGGTTCGACGATCAAGAGAAAAGGGAAAAGAAATGAAGAAGACAAGATCGAGTCGTCGAGGTGAGAGAAAACATGATGTAATATAAAAATTATTTATTTTTATATTTTTTTAATAGCAGTATAACTACCATTCCATTATATTTCTTGATTAAGTGGGTGTTTTGCGCAAATCTTCTTATACTTATAATTGGATTATAAGATTTTTTTTGAAAAAATAAAGAGTTATTTTTTGAAAAAATGAAGAGTTTTTTTTGAAAAAATGTGATTATAATTGGAGTATAATTTTAAGAAGGTTGTGCAAAACAGGGGCTAAAAGCTACTGCCACCATTTGCATAACGCGTGATTGATTTGAACCCGCTACCGTCATCCCCTTGCACTCAACGTATTTCATGGGTTCAATAGTTGAGGGGGAAACTGAGCAACATCCCCCCGTGCCCAGGGAAGCGATCAATTTAATAACAGAGGGATCAAAACATTATGAGTATTTAAAAATTATTTCCCTCATTCAGGGGCTTGTAAAATTCTAAAAAAAACAAAACAAGAGTGATTAACCTTGAAATGAAGGGAAAAACATCTTATAAGTAGGGCCGATCGCCTGGAACCACCCTGGAAACTATCTCTAATACTAACCACAAGGTTATTCTTGATTAGACAAAGGTATCTCATCTCCCAAAATTGGGAGATTCGATAGCAAAAAACAAGTGGAATGGGCAGGTGATTCATTTCCCAACAACGGGATTCAACTGGAGGAGTAGACAAGGACAAATAAACATTTATATTAACAGGTGACAACTATCCCTAGGAGAAGGGAATGTCACAAACATTCGACAAAAATTTATACAATAAAGGCAACTTTCTACAACTTCCTAAGAGGAGTCTCTATCCAACCACATATATTCTCCTTAAGAGGTTTGTGGACAGGATCACAAATGCAAGTTAGGCCCTTAAGCAGATGGGAGCTCTTTGAAATTCGTGTCTCTACCGATGCCTATACTTCATGTCACTCCGGTTTAGCTGCTTGATTGACCGCCCCTAGTGCTAAATGCCATATTGTGCCACATTCTTAAGGTAAATTTGCTCGAAGACAGGACTTTCGGAGCATTCTTTGAGGCATTTGTGACACTTAAGATTAATTGCCTCGAGTACCTCTCCAAAGTCCTGAAGTTGGCAAGTTAATTCAACTTTTTCTTCTTGGCTCTTTCGCGAACTTATTGAGCCCCTGCCAAACAGTGTACTTCCTAACGCTCTTTTCTAGCTCTTCATGAAGACTCTCCAATAGAACCTGATCCTCCATCGAAGAATCAAAGGATTGACAAGAAATAAAGGATTAGCACGAGGAAAGTTAAGCATCATTGACATCGAAAGAAATATTTTTGGTACCTGCTTTTGACTTTCAGCTAGCATTTCCTCTAGGCTCCCCAAGATAGAAGTCCCCTCTCCTGACCAATAACGTCTAGTCATATGTGTTGTAATAAAACCTAAAAAGAAATTTAGAGATAGGCACATGTGTTGTATGGGCATGCCAGTTCGCATCACACACGATAGTTTGCAGGCTTGACTTTCCAACCCATCATGCACACATTTTATAAAATGGGCAGATATCACACGCACGTTTTTTGCCGAAAAAAATTATCCTGTTGCACGCACATTTTCATTCGTATGTGGTTTAGGGATGTTTGCACATTTTTTTCATGTGTGCCATCGCTAACCCATTTGCACACATACGTTTGCCTGTCTCTAGGCCTAACTGAGGCACCGGAAGGGAGGGCACATGACGATCCTTCTTGTTTGAGCCATTTTCTTCTCCCCAGGCAAATATAGACTTTTAGAAGGTGCCTATTCCAGGGAAGGAAACAATAGGGTGCACCTAGTTGACAAATATTGAGAATCCTTCAAAATAGAATATTTAAAGAGGCAAACTGGAGGTCAAACCCAAAGGCATTGAGGTCCCCGCAACATCAAGAGAAATAGACCTCAATCCTAGAGTTGCTTGAGCAGTTCTACCTCATCATGCGACCCCGCTGAAACTGCTTGGACCGTCTTCTGTTTCAAAACTTTCGATGCATAGATTAAAGAATACCTGTTAAATTTATGAAGTCAGGGTCCTCCTTCGATAGATTTGTTACCATACTTACCTAAGGAACTCAAGCCCTTTTGAGGCGTAGGCAAAGTCTCATTCGCACTAAATCCTCTTAGTCAAGATACACAAGCCACCCAAAGTGGATACACTGTAAATCCTCATGAAGACTATTACAAAATAGGCTAAGATATTGGAACATCAAAAAATTGGTCCATTAGGGATGGGGGATAGACGAAGAAGTCAGAAATCCATCTGCAAGGAAATACGAGAAGAGACGTAACTATTTTCATCCTGGGACACAGGAGGAGAACAATCATCTACCCCGAAGAAGAGGAAGGATCAAGAGAAACAGTGAAAAAAGTACGAATTGCCAGCAAAATGGTTTTCACGTTCAGAAACTCACAGACCACCAGGAACAATACCACCTGGGTATAACTACCCAGAGCCAATTGGAAATGGGTTGATCGGCAGCAATGGATGGAATTTTGGATTGGTGGAACCAAAGGAAGGCAAAGCCCTCTGACAAATTGGGCTTCAAAAATAGTAAAATGATGGAATAGAGGGTGAAGAATCACGTTCACAAGGAAAGGTGCAACCAACAAGTAATTCACAGGAATACAATACCTCTGTTGTATCTCCTGCAACCGCTCTTTAGTCATGGTCGATTGAATTGATGAAAAGTCCTCCAAGCCCGCATGAATTGCCAAAGAGGGAATAACCACAAGATCCTCCACCGACAACCCTACTCGCTTCATGACAATATTTATCGATGCCTACCCGCCTTCAATCAATTGAGGAAGTTCACTCAATGCCAAGTCCGACGATCAGGAACCATTCCTCGGACTTGTTGCCTGCATGGTTTAGCCATTACTTGAAAATCAAAACCCTAGGAATATATAGACAAAGGGAAGGAAAGAAAGTGCTCAAAGCTAACATGAGTAAAATCACTGCAAAAAATATCACAAGCAATCTGGCAAAAGGACTATCACCCTTAGCAGCTCAAGAAGCGTGCAAAAGGTGAAAAGGCAAATAAGTTGAATAGTCACAAAAGAATTTGGAATAGATGAATAATGCAGGAAAATTGGTAATGTTCAAGGGCTATAAGTATATAACCCATAAACTTGGTGGATTCATGATGTGGGAGCGAAAAGTCTTGTAAGAGTCCCATTAAAGAAGGCTCGTTTATGAGGAGACACCACAGAGTCACCTCTAAATAAAAACTTTACAGACCTCAACGATCCTCCTCGTATTGACTAATTAGGACCGAGGAGGATCACCTCGGACGGACATTCGTGGAATTTGCAGAAAAGTTGTCCACATACATTCCCCGGCAAAAGCCTGCTGCAGCTACCGTAGGCCTAATTCACCTCGACCTCCCAACCAAGGTGGTGAAAATGGCCTTTATCGCCCAACAATAAGATAACATGCAACAACAACAACCCACAAGTGGGTTAGACGGTTACCTATTACATTTTGAGGTAGATATTTTCACTGTCTAGATATTACTGATTCAAAAATATCTAAGTTCGAATATATCCCTTATTTAGGCTAGAAAAACACAATAAACTTGCACAATGTCTTGGAAACACTTCAAAATGCTTTCTTTAATGTTTTGACCGGAACTTGTTGACCAAGCCCTTACACCTCCTTTGTGCACAATTTTAGGTCATTCTTGTCCATCCTTCAACATTCCAAAACTTCATTACTTTGACCATGACTTTATGATGCTTTGACCAAAGACTTTGACCATGTCCTTCCACCGTTATGTCATGAATGTGGGTGTTGAACAAAGATTTAATCCTTGACCACGACCTTGCATATACTTGGACTTTGGTGGACGCATTTTGCATGGCCATGCATGTGTTCCCACCCTGCACACGTAGAGATAATGAGGACTAAGTTGGATGAATGTTTGAGCCTAACTCAATCAACCTGGCATCTGCCAATATATTTGAATAAACCCATTGAGTGTCGCCTTGAATTTTTTGGCTCTAAGCCTAATCATTTGCCCACTTGAGAATGCTTATGGGTCTTGTGCGGCTACGGCTTCTTGGGTTGCAACTTGATTTGCATTATTCTCTCACTCTTGAAAATGACTTGTCCTCAAATCACCACCTGGTATGTAACTTGTAGGCATTGTCATTGATTCGTGCCACCACTTGAAATGAACCATCATCTCAGTGTAGAAGCTTTGAAAGTCGGCTTTCTTCTTGCCATCTAAGTTCAGGCATTCACTCAAAGGCAAAAGGGTTAAATCGAACGGAGATAAATGATTAAAGCCATAGACGATCTCGAATGGTGAAAACTGAGTTGCAGAATGCTTGCTCTTATTATCAGCAAATTCAACATGTGACAAACATTCTTTACAAATTTTCAAGTTCTTTGTGATGAAAACACGCAATAATCAAGACAAACTTCGATTTACTAACTCAGTTTGATTGTCTGTTTGTGGATGACAAGTAGTAGAAAATAACAACTTAGTCCCCAACTTTCCCAACCAGGTCTTCCAACAGTAGCTTAAAAACTTTTTATCCTTATCCAAAACAACGATTGTAGGCATGCCATGTAACCTAACAATTTTCTTAAAGAACAAATCAGCTACATGCAATGCATCATCGGTTTTATGGGGGCAAACACACTCTCTTTAGGGTGCAAATGTTTTCTTGGCGACTTATACAATATCGCATCCCCACATCTGATAATCTGCTAACTCGTGGTGTAATCTTTGCATAGGAAGCACAATTGTGCAACTTTTGCGAAAGTAAGACAGGACACGTAGCACACGTATTCTTCACTTGATTTTTTGTGTACTGCCTATGGCCAGCCTTTTATAGTTGGCTCAGCTTACCCTATGTGGGACACAACTTGGCTCTCGAACACTTCAACTCACATATGAAGTTGATCCCAAACAGAGACAGTATTAGAACATGGAAGTCCTGTTGGTACCTTTGAAAATCCTGCAACGATGTCCGATTCCAACAAGAAGCTCCCATCAAAGAGAAGCTTCTAGAGTCGATCAAAGTTGCTATCCGACACACTATTACAACACAGGAGAAAGTCACGGGGGCCTTAACTCTCTCAGATCAAATATGGAACACTCATTTATGCTTTCGATTTATTTTTGGGTTGATGTTGTACTTTATGTTATTTTTCCTTTTGGTACGCACAGATTGTGCACGATTTAATTTAACAAAAATAATTTAACCACCCAAAAAAACCGCTCACAACTTCCAATTAGTTGAGAATTTGATCAAAAGTCCTTAACATTCTGCTGAGTACCTGCTCACCGATTTATTTGCTACCAACCTCATGCAAGTGCAGTAGAGGAAAGGAATCATAGTAGACTGCCGAAGTATGGAGAGTCACGTACATAATTAACCCATGGAAACAACAACTGTCCGTCATGATGTGTTAACTGTATTTTGGTGGGTGCAGGGCCATTGTGAATCCAATGGACCAATCAAATAATCAATGTCTCTTGTCGAGACGTAGGACCATTTCGAAACGTATTTTTGGGATCACAAAAACTGAGATTAATATCGGTGGACCAGATTCTTCCAGGCATCCTTGATTTCTGAATAGTACTTGATCTCAGCCTGAATGAAAAGGGGAATAGCTCAGCTCGATTAGGGTTCGTGATTAAAATAATAAGAAAAGTATGTTTGGTTCCTGTTTGTCTGAATCCTGGTTACCTTTCTTATGGCTATAATGGTCACCCAAAACTTTTCCCCTATGAAATCTCGCATAACCGCGTTGTTCTCCAGGGCTTGAACAGATTCTGAGAGCGACTTTGGCAGCCTTTGCACTTTATCTTTGAATTCAGCAGGATTACCATCTACAAAACAAGTTTAGCAATTAGCATTTCATTATGGATTAACAATGGTGTCCGAATGAAACGCAAAGCACCCCTTTCCATATAGATCGGGTAAAGCTCGTGGCTTTATTAGCCCGCACGTCGACTAATCCGGCGGTCCCCTCCAAATCGATCGGATAAAGCTCATGGCATTATTAACTCTTAACCCCGGGCGTGCGGGCATTGGCCTTCAGAATTATTTAGGGCCAATGAAAATTTAACCCTATATCTCATCTTATACTTCAAATCCAAAGAGATTTTTGGGGTTACAGTTTTGAAGTTTTGAAAGAGATTTTTTTTATTACCAATTGGTTCCGGTAGCCTGGAGTGTTTTCTTAGCCCATCAATTCCTGCTGCAATTATGGCTGCCAGACCCAGATAAGGATTCGCACACCCATCAAATACCTTGATCTCGAAATTGCTTACGGATCCATCGGGAGTTCCGGGAGGAGAAGCAGCTCGTAGAGGAGCTTCTTTATTCTCTATGCCCCAACAGTGGTACGAGCCACTCCACATGTTTGGGACCAGCCGATCATAACTGCCAAAAGTGTGGGTTATTCTAATTTAAATTGATTCGTGTAACCAACCAAGACCAACATTGTTATTTCGAACACCTACTACTACTACCTGTTTGGGACAGGTGCGGTAAATGCCAGGATTGAAGGAAGATGGTTCAGAACTCCAGACATGAATTCTTCCCCAATCTGGGATATCCCGTATGCAGTGGAACTTTTTAAACCCATAAACACATTTACTCCATTCTCGGACACACTGATATGCACATGTGATCCGGAACCGATATCATCTAAGGAGTACCTAAAAGATAAAAGGAAATTCAACAACTGATCTGATGGACAATATCTTAAAATAATATATATATATATATATATATATATATAATACAACTGGATACCACCTACTTGGGTACAAAAGTAGCCCATAATCCATGTTTTCTGGCCACAGACCGGATCACTTCACGTGCAAAAACTAAACTGTCAGCTGCTTTTTCGCAGGTGGTGTAACCAAGGACAATCTCAAACTGGCCGGGACCAGATTCAGCATGGAGCTAACAATGTGGAAAAACAACAAAAAGAATAAAGAATCCATTGAATCTTGATGGCGAGGATTCGATACCGGGTGAAAATGTGTTAAAGGAGTGTATATTTATCTATTAAAAAAAGAATAAAGAATCCAAACACTAAAATTTCCAGATCTCAAAGTACATATATATATATATATTATATATATATTTACATACATACCTGTTCCACTGCAATATCCAAGTACTGAAGTGAAGCCACCATTTCATTCATCACAGGGAAAGCAGCATCAATTGCCGACGTGGAGCAATAAGGAGTGGAATCAATTGGTATCCATTTTTCCTTCCCATCCCTACAAGATAAAGAGGGTATTACAAGTGGAAAGTCATTCTGGAACTAAGCTGAATAATTTTAGAATACAATAAAGTTTAATTCATCTTCTCACGTACACGAGGACACTCCGTAAGAGAAAGAACTCGTTCTCAAAGCCAGCATTCATTACCTGTGAAACTATCAGTTA
>JAOWBN010233932.1:0-12436 GCA_028565015.1 Pinguicula moranensis
CATGCCACCCTCAAACGGATGGGCAAACTGAGGTTGTGAATAGAACTTTGTCTACACTTTTACGTGCTCTCATATCTGAAAACCTTAGAACATGGGAAGAATGCTTGCCTCACGTAGTGTTTGCTTACAATAGGAATAGACATTCGGCTACAAAATTTACTCCTTTTCAGATTGTATATGGTTTCAATTTGTTATCACCGTTGGATCTTATTCCTTTGCCTATTAGTGAAGGCCGAAATAGTGAAGGCATTACATGAGAAGGCAAGAGCAAACATTGAGAAAAGGACAAACCAGTACATCCAACAGGCAAACAAGGGTAGAAAGAAAGTCACCTTTGAACACGAGGATTGGGTATGTCTACACTTGAGAAAGGAGAGATTTCGTGTAAAGAAAAAATCGAAGTTGTTACCAAGGGGAGATGGCCCCTTTCAGGTGTTAGAGCGCAATAATGACAATGCATACAAACTTGACTTTCCAGGTGAGTATAATGTGAGTGCTTCTTTTAATGTTGTTGACTTATCTCCTTTTGATGTAGGTACGGATTTGAGGGCAAATCCTTTTCAAGAGAGAGGGAATGATGCAAACCGTGTTCGCCTAAAGCTTCACAAGAACATAAGACGACATCCAAAGGAGCTGAAGATCCATTGGAGCTCCTAAGTGGTCCCATTACTCGAGCTAGGATGAAGAAATTCAAGGAAGGACTTGCAATGTTGGTCCAAAACACGTTGGCCGAATTTACAACCCTTACAAATCGGCAACACCATGCTCAAATCATCCACTTGGTGAGGCCATTTGAAGAGGGACACGTCCCACACGCCTTGGACATGTCTCATGGCCCAATTTCATGGCCCAAGCTCAAAACACTCATGGATGATGATGCACATTTGGCTTATCTCCAGCAAACCCATCCATGAAGCCCAAACTAGCTCAAGGCCCACTCGTAAAAGCCCTAATGCATGTCCGTGCATGACTTAGAGGTTATTTTGGACCTTTTACTCTCAAGATAAGGCTAGACGTTCAAAGACATTCAAGAACATGGAGTTGGAAGGCTTGGTCATGCTTTGGTTGGATACAAATGCAATTGGAAGGTTGCATGGTCAAAGCTTACATTAAAGAAGTTCATGAACCTCTTTAATGTTAATTCATGTACCCTATATAAGAGGCATGGTCCAGCTCTTTTCATTCATGAAATGTTTTCAAGTAGTTTTTGTGAGATAAAATCTCCTTAGTTCTTTTATGAACTCTTTTTGACTTATCTTTCCTTATTTCAGAAAAGTGGCGTTGGTTTTACAAATTCTTATCTTCTTGAGTTTGTTTGAAACAAGTTTTCAAAATGATTCATTGAGTGGCGAATTTCTTTCTCTCAAACACATAGGTTTGGTTCACATCTCTATTATAGGAGTTGGGTCAAATTCTCAACAAGTTTGTCAATTTTTGTATCCTTTCTTTTGAACCACCAATATTGGTATTGGGTTTAGTCACAAGTTGGCTAGGTTCATATAAATTGGGGCTCTGTCTCGTCAATTTCTTGAACCAGTGAAGGGGTTGGTGGCTGGGTCTAGCAACGGATTGTACGGTATGACGTTTATCACAAGGGTCTAGCAACGGATCGTACGGTGTGATGTTTATCAGGGCACACACGAGGATAATATTACATTGGGTATTAATGTGATAATACCTGGGGGCTCCGTAGGCATGCAAAGCGCTTCTTTAGAATACCAAATGCGCACTCTATAACATTGCGGGTTGTAGCATGCCGAAGGTTGAATAGCTCATTGTAATTTTGTGGTCTTCGACTTGTACCACCCCACTCTTGTAGATGATACTAGGTTTGTCTGTATGGGCACACATAAACTCTAGAATCACACACAAATTGCTAGCACTAATGACTGAAATAACAGTAAAGAATCATAAATTCTAAATCAAACAAGAAGCCATAGTGATATGAACCTATTCAACTTGTGATTAGACCCAATAATCAAAGTTGATTTGAACCTTAGGATCTATGATCAAACACTTGTTGTTTCCTTAACCCTTCACCTATATTTGAGGTGAGAACTAACTTGTGAACGCATACAAACTCTTCATCCGGGCTGAATACTCATTTCCAAAAAGGAGCATAAGCAGCATCAAGAAACGGATATGGAGAAGATATTACAAAGCTGATGAAGCGGCTTGATGACTTTGAAGACTTGAGCCTCGAGTCCAGGATTCTTTTAGTTGATCACCTACTCAGACACAGTGGACAATACTATTATTGGCGAATATGGATAGAGTTGGACGTGCAAGGCTTATCAGATTGTTTGATGGGGGCATGCTCTCCTAGCTCGAGAGGTTTTGTTTTATTGCAGTTGTTGTTTGATTTATCTTTTGAACATGGGTTGGTTTTTTCAGTAGTTTATGCTAGCTTTGATTACCTTTGGTTTATTCGGATGTTCACTCCGGTTTTTAATGCAGTACATTGGCCATGATATTTAGATTATGTAACATTTTGTTATAAGTAGGTTATCAGGTGTGAAAACAGGTTATTAATGCAGATTTTTTGGCAATGGTTTGTCGATTATGTAACCTTTTTGTTACCTATTTTTTAGAAGCTGTGAAAGCAGGTGAGTAATGAAGTATATTTGGCAATGGCTTTTCATTTATGTAACCTTTTGTTTAGCAGATATACAAGCAAGTTTTAGAAATTGGCCATGGCATTATTATGCATGTCTTAGAAATTCAATCACTTGTTTTAAGTTTTTATTTCCTCTTGTTTAGTAGATGTTCAAATAGGTTTTAGTAATGCAGTATAGGTGTCATGTACATAACAACACAACACAACAAATATCAGAGGGCTAGCCAACATGTATATATATATATATATATATATATTAGTTCTAAATGAATGAAAAAACTGTGAATGCCCGAAATGCAGCACAAGTTTACATAACCTATGTAAGATCACCGAAAGCTATACTACGTGTCATGATGCAAAATTTGTGCAAAAACGTAAACATATGTGTGTGTTGAGCATATATAACAAAAATTTCAGATATCTTTTGACCATAGATCTTGTTAATTTATACAACTTGATGGTACAAGGGAGATGGAATTTTATACCTCTTGTAGAATCAAAAATTCGTGCAAGAAAGCTCCTTCCGTTGAGGTGTTCAAATGTCCACGCTCTATAGTAATCTACACCACCACTTCCCTTGAGGTTTATACACCCTAATTGTAAAACTTATATGTGGATAAAGGAATGCTAGCTCCAACCTTTAAGTCTTAGAAAAGAAAATAAAACTTGTTCAAGTTTTTGCCCAAAAATTCCAAATCTTTCTCATGTTGAGAATGCAACAAGGATATGGAAATTCTCAACAATTTTTCAAGTCCTTAAAGCTCTACCAACTCAACATATTTGTGATATGATTAAGGTATTTATATAGATGGTAATGAGTCTAGCTAAAGACTAACAATTAACCATAGTTTTACATGTGTTACAACAATTGACACTTCATGCTTATGTGTCATGTTGTTGTAAAATCCTTCTCCATGAGGTTTTTATACACTTCTACGCATGTGAGGTCGTGCATAGCATGTATATATAACCCCATAATGTCATACAAGATCTTGAAGTTTCAAAAAACTTCAATTTGGCCCCTATATGTTACCTTAATCACACTTTGACCCCTCAAGAAAATGATGTTAATGTGTGTGACCCTATATGAGACATTCCTCCTCCAACCCGAGCACTTATTATTCCTAGTACCTTGTCTGGCTTGGCCCATACCCTGCCATTACGTATGTGTCCTTCCAAGTGCAGCACTATCAATGTACAATTATTAATGTAGTCGTTGAACTCTCTCATAGGTAATGCCAGACGTAGATTTCCCTACATTTTTCTGAATTCAACCTTATCGCATTAAAAACCCCAAGTACAACCCATGATGACTCATTCGTCGATTGAGTGGCTTCCAAATAATTCCATCAATCTCTTCTCCATATGTATTCAAATATGGCGTAAACAAAGGCATGAGTGTTTCATCATCTTTCTTATATCTCCCAGTTATCGCTTGGTCACACATGCTCACTATCAAGAATTCTAATTCTTCGTTCCAGATAACCCATAGTTTACCATTTAATCCTTCATTATCCATATAAAAAGGACATTGCACTACTTGACCTATCTGACCCATTTTGTTAGCATTCATGAAAGGTTATGAAATTGCAAATAGATGGATATCGGACCTTTTTGGTTAATTTCCTACAATACTTTTGACTTTTTGACTTTTTATTCCTCTAATATTCAGGAAACTTACTTTATTCCACGTATTAAAAATCAATACTCTTAAAACTCTTTGTAAAATAGGGAACTTACCTGACCTGACGAGTCTGACGTTTAAGATGCAATATGTTCCGACCTTTACCCCTCTTCTGTCTCTGTTGGTAACTATCATCCGACTCGTATGCCTTAGCTGCCCTCGGATTGCATAAATGATCCTCCTCTCTTGGGTCTGGGTCAGCCTTCATTTTCAGGCATAGCACTAATCCATATATGTCTACTGCGCTCTGGCTATTATTCTTGCGTTTTGTGGCCTTTTGGGAGGGATATGAATTATGCCTCCACTTATGCGAGGCTGTGATGTTCAGACTGGCCCTGGGCTGAAATTTCATCAAAATTGCTGGACCACACTACCTGTACTTGAACCTCTTACTCCATCGTAAGTCCTCGCTGGGCTAAGAGTTCGTTGGCCCAATTATGGCATCAATTGTCTACTACGACTCCCTTTCTATACGGGCCTCTTATCCTTGCGCGCCCATAGCCTTAACAAGGTGCATTAATGTCTTTTCCTTGGATCCCAACGCCTATAATCCCTATCTTCATATCCTTATTTTCTCCACCATTTCTCAGGTAACTTTTTTGGATGCCTAAATTGGTCTGATTGCCTGTCTGTTGTTCTTCTTCCTTTCAAGAATTGCAACTAACTTTAGGATTAGGGACAACTCCTCCTCTGATACAGCAATTCTAGTTTCTTTCCTTTGCTCCATTTGTCCCTTCCAATCTGTGTTCTTGGTTGCTATTTTTGGCTTTGATTTATCTTATTTGTCCACCTTTCCCTTAGGTCTAGAGTTTAAGGTACTTCCTATTACTTTTGTAATTCATTCTTTAGGTACCATTCTATCCAAGATTTCCTCAATAGATGAATTGGAATTCCCTATTCCTGGAACATTCCCTGTTTCCTCTGTTACTTTTCCTTTAGCATGCCTTCGTCTTGTCTATTTGTGCCTTTGTCTCTGGTATCCAATCATTATTTTAGCCTAATATTTGCCAATCTCATCGGGACTGTAGTTTCCCCTCCCTTTGCTCGTTTTCCTTAGAAGGTTATGGGATGTTGTCATCCAACTTTTTCTGTCCCGGGCTTTTCTTATCATTCCCCTGTTCCTTTCTCTTCCATATTTTTAGACCTTTCTTTCCCCCTCTTCACCATTGCTCCTACCATTTAAGCACTCTCCAACTGAGTGGCCCTATGAGTAGTGCAAACCATGGTATTTCCTCTACTTCTCGTAGAAAACCTTTTGCTGTCTGTTACCGTTTGATCCTAATTTGTTCCATAGGTTCCTTAACAAGATCCACTTCCACACAAATACGGGCATATTCTCTTCTAGCTCTCATGAGTGTCATGTTGTCCATTCCTAAGTATCGTCCAAATAATGATCCTATCACCTGTAGCATGTCCCTTATGTATAAATTTACTGGGAGACTGAGCAAAGTAATCCATACCTGCGCCAAGAAGGATTCCCTCTCAACTGAGAAATCTGACGTCCACCTAAATAATTTGAAAGGTTGGTCCTCCATAATTCTTCACTCCCGTATCAAACTGTGCGCCAAACATTCCCACAACTCAGTTAAGACGAATAGCCGTGATTATACTTGAACATTCCAACGAATCACATTGTTTTGATAATTAAAAATGTATTGATTGGAAAAATGCCAGGGATAGTTTTTACAATGAACTCAAGACCGATTAAGATATATAGACTTTCATCATAGAACTACATCAGGGGGGAAACTGAAGGGACAATACAGTTGTGGAGATTGGATTCATTCGCTGATGGAAGTGCCAGAGTAGTTAGCTTTGCTTATAGGTAACCAAAGCCATGTGTTTAATTTGATCCAGTCAGTGTTTGAAGGGAATATGGACTCAGTATCATAACGTATAGAGTTTCTTTCATACCAGATAGTCCAAGTGACCGCTTGCCAAATAGAACACCACATATCCTTACATGTTGCACCTTGTATCAGATTCAAGTGAGCTTCATAGTGGCAGTAGAGATCATGATGCCTAAAGGGCAGTAAGCCAAACCAATTATATATATTTGTCCATAACTCATGAGTATGTTGACATTCTAAGAATAGGTGATGAATTGATTCAATTACTAGACCACACTGGAAGCACAGCTGCTCTCGAAGACTGATATGCACCCCTCTCCTGAGTAGATTATCTACTGTAGGCAGTCTATTGTGCAGTAATCTCCAATTAAATAGTTGTATTGCTTCGGGGAAATCTTGTTCCATTCCTTATATGCCAGAGCATTTGTATCCATAGCTATGTATAACAAAGCCTTGATAGCAAAATAAGCAGAAGAAATTGAATAAGACCCAGCTGATGAGTATTTCCACCTCCATGCGTCTGCTTCTTGTCGAGCCATATTAAATGTTTGAAGATAATGCATAAGCTCCAAAAATCTTTCACTTTCAATACCTCGTAGCTGCCTTCGAAACAGCAAGCTCCATTGCCTCAGTCCATAATTTACATTTGATATGTCCCTCACTAATGAGCACTTCTGCACACTTATTGTGAATAAACTTGGATATTTCAATGCAAAACAACCATCACCAGTCCAAATATACTTCCAGAACAAAGTTTTATCACCAGCTTTGGAGTAAAAAAATTCCATTGTAGCACCAGTCTTCACTCGAAATGTTCCATATATCACGGCAACGGGGAGAGACTTTTTCTGGTAAAGTGATCAACTTCCAGTCACAATTATGATCCAAAGGAGAATAATATTTAGATCTAATTACCAAACTCCATAGGATATTATTTTCCACTCTCAATCTCCAAAGCCATTTGGCTAGAAGAACTCTGTTCATCATGTTTATATCTCTAAGGCCAAGACCTCCTTCAGATTTTGTTTTGCACATATCTTTCCAACTGAGCCACCGAATAGGATTGACACTAGGTGTCTATTTACGCCATATGAACTTGTTCAACAAAGACTCAATAGATTTGATGATGCCTTTAGGAGCTCTGAATAAAGACAAGTAAAACATAGGTAGACTAGACAATACGGATTTGACAAGAGTAACCCTTCCAGCCATGGACAATGTCAAGTTGTCCCAACTATTGGTTTTGTTTTTGATCATATTGAGTACTGGATTCCACATGCTCAGTCTCCGGGGGTTAGCCCCAATGGGTAAACCGAGATAGTTAAAAGGCATTGAGGCCATCAGACAGTGCATTGTAAGAGCCAAGCTATGCAGTAAGTTATCTTGTATATTCAGGCCGAACAATCCGCTTTTGGCAAAATTTATAGTAAGCCCATAGATAAGTTCATAAATCCTCAAAATACTTTTTCAGGACTAGTATGTTTTCCTTCTTACCAGCAGCAAATAAATTCGTGTCGTCCGCAAATTGTAGATGAGATAAGGTAGTTGACCCAACTTTAAGGCCATTAAGGACTCTAATCTCTGCTGCCTTGTTAAGCAAAAGGCTTCAGACTTCCACCACAATCAAAAATAGAAAAGGTGAGAGGGGATCTCCTTGTCTCAAGCTCCGGTTTGAACTTGAATTCTCCAGCGCTGCTTCCATTAACAAGAACAGCACCATGAGCAGAAAAGATATACTCCATGATCCAGTCTAACCATATTTGGCAAAAGCCCATTTTTCATCATGTCTATCAAGAAGGACCAATCTACCATGTCAAAAGCTTTGGAAAAGTCAATTTTTAGGATCACAGCTGCCTTTCTTGAGTTTTTGACTGAGTGAATAACTTCATTAGACACGAGGATGCCATCTAAAATCTGTCTTCCAAGAATAAAGGCTATCTGATTTTTTTAGATGAGTTTATCCATCACCCTCTTCATAAGGTTGGCTAATAACTTGGATAGAACCTTGTAGCCACAGCCAACAAGAGATATTGGCTAAAGTTGATCCAACAGAATGGGGTTGTCCACCTTCAGTGCAAGAGTGATCAAAGTAGAATTCATGGCTTTAGATAATTTACCATGTCTGTAGAAATCTCTTAGGAATTTAATGAAATCAGCCTTGACAGTATCCCAATGAGATTCAACAAAGTTGAAGTTAAATCCATCTGGACCAGTAGAAGCAGAGCAGCTCCATACAGTTTGCTTGATCTCTTCTTCCGAAAACTCAAAGATTAAATATAAATTATCTTCATCAGTTTTACCTTACAGTCTGGAAGATCCAAAGAACGCCTCGTCCAACTTTTTGCAGAGAAGTTGTTCGAGAAATGCTCTGTGATTTTATCTTTTAGATCAGCCACATCTTCTATCCACATACCATTAAAATTCTTACATCGGATAGTGTTTCTTCTGATATTCTTCTTAACTTTAGAGTGAAAATAGCTGGTATTGTCATCGCCTTCCCTTATCCATTTGGCTCGAGAGTTTTGGATTAGTAGTTGTTCTTTGTTTTTAAGAGATTGCTGAAGTTCTAGCCACATAACACCTCTCTGCTGCATATCATTTTCAGTGAAGAAGCCTTCTTCTATCTTTCGATCAATATGAATCATTTGTTGCTTGAGTTCTGCAGGTCTGTTATCAATAAGACCAAAGACGTTTCTGTTCCATTCTTTAAGCTTGTTCCATTCTTTAATCCTTGAACGCGGCATCTTCATTTTCTCACATAATACAAAACTGCTATGGCCGTTAACTGCAAAAGAATACCACCAATCCCTAACCATTTCATAAAAACCTTCATGATTCCTCCAGCAATTTAGGAAGCGAAAGGCTTTGGGACCCCAGTTTATCTCCTCATTCTTAATCATTATAGGTCGATGATCTGAGAGAGCCCAAGCTAAGCCATGTTGATAAATACCTTGCCATTTCAATAACCAAGATTCTGATAAAAGAAACCTGTGTATCCTGCTGCAACTTGTTCCACCCCGCGAAATACATGTATAGCGTGCTCTTTGAAGAGGTAAGTCCACTAGAGTAGAATTCAATCGTTCAGTTCTGCAGAAGTAGGTGAAAATCTGGGAGCCTCTCAGACGGAGCTCGAGTAGCATTAAAATCGCAGACCATACACCAGCATGTCTGTAGATCAGTGATAATTTCTGAGGTAATTCTTCTCCATATTCTTCTCTTGTTCCGTAGATCACAAGGAGAGTAAACATTTAGGATTTTTACAAGTATTGCATCTGACACCCATACACCTTCAAGGCCCAATATTCTAAGTATAGACCATTTCCTTTCAAGTTTAAACACTATATTTTGCCATATACATAATAAACCTCCCAAGCTTCCTTCTGCATCTACATGAAACCAATCAAAAGAAGTGTCATACCATAAATGGCCACACAAATTTTGGGAGATTCCAGACATTTTAGTTTCCTAAACACATATGAGATCAACTTTATTCATCCTTATCAACTCTCTTAATTCAAGTTTCTTTTGAGGAGTTCCTAGACCTCGGATGTTATATGAAATAATTCACATCGAGTCTACTTGGATTGTTTCTTCTTACCCGAACTCTATTTTTTGTTCTTTTTCTTACGGACAGAATCTCAGACTTCCCTTTCTTCTAGAGCTTCCAGACGTTGGCATAGAGCTTCTCTAGATGAATTTGGGGAGACCCCTAGAAGCATAGTCGGATCATACATATCTTTCGATTGCTTCTCATTGTTCAGTTCTATAATAGCTTCAGACAGATCATCAAGTAAGACAGCTTGACCCTTTTGATTTTTTTGGGAGTGTGCACGCAGTTTGTTAACAGAATCAACAAGAGAGAATTCATCCGAGCTCAACTTAGCAACCGGAGAAGATGGAGCCGATATAGACATATTCCGATTGGGAGGCATAGGTCGAAGCCCTAACAATTCGTGGTGACTAGACAATAGAGTTGTGGATTTCCCAATGAGAGATGGGCTAGGTGGACTAAGCATAATTGGGGTAGTCTCCGAGTTGTCTATCGCATTTATTTTGTCAGGACATAAGGTTTTGTGGTGTATATCTTTGATTGGCTACTCCTGTCTGTTCGCCAGATTTGTGTCTAATTTTTGTGGCAGCGCACATTTCCCCTGACTTTCTACTTCCAGCACAGTCTCGAAAGGGGGTGATGGGGTACCACAGTCAACTCCTTTATCCTCGAGATTAGCATCTTTTATGGACAGAATTACCCCCAATTTTGAATCCAAGGTTGACTCTGTCACAGGAACAATTCTAGTCTTCACTACCCATTTTCTTTTGATAAAGTAGGCTAGTCAACACCAAGCGGCCGGCGGAGTTGTTGATCCGATTGTCCCCATCCTTACACACTAGACAAAAATTCCTCAGTAACCTGAATATAGAATTTTTCTCCCCCAGTTTCAATGTCCAGAGTTTAACACATACCTTTGCTCAGACTTGTTAATACTTGAATGCGGCTGGAGATCATTTTTGTTTGTTGTAGTGTTCGATCATCAATGGATATCAAAGAACCGAAGTGATTCGCCACCTCAGTGAAAAATTGATCATACCAACAATGTAGTGGGGTACCCCTCACTTGTAACCGGACTAATCGGGCCATTTTTCCATTTAATAGCTTCCAAGGCCTCAATGAATGCAGGCAAAGTTTTTTGATAGTGACAGAATCTGATAAGAGCCGATATAAATCTTCATAGGTTGAGAGTTTGATTAATAGCTCGCCTCCTTCAATTTGTATTACATTACTATTAGCGTTCAGCCTCTGCCAAGATAAGCACCATAGATGTTACATCCATTATAGGCGCAGGAGTACCTATAAGACATCGTTCCAACCATTGGGAAGCCAATGGATCAGGTGTAAACTTGATGGAGCTCACATTTGCCTCCTTTGACATACCATTTGTTTTTAAGTCCTAGTGCAGGATTTACAGTTTTTGCAACTTCTTCTGATCTCTGCACACCAGGCCTAGCCTCACACACCTTTAACTGGTGTGTTCCTATCCATATATCATTGAGAACTTCTAGCTGGGGGCATAATTATTTTTGAATCTCACAAACCCAAAACGAAAATCCGGGTACAGAAAATTCTTAGGCAAATGCACATCACTAACAACACCATATCCAAAGAACATTTTCCACATACCAACTTTACTCCACGACGGTGGAAAGTTTGTATAATAAAAAGACACAGAGTTAGCTCTATGCTTTGAAATATGAGCAGGAAGATGTTGAGGTCGGTCTTGCGTCTCAGATTTGTGGCCTTTAACTACCCTCTGTTCATTGTTAACTCCTTCATCTCTGTTTTCGACATCAGGAGAATCAGATTTATCTAGGGGCAACTGAGTATTTGGAACTTCCCCGACTGGAGCAAGAGATACTGCAACAGTCCATTTCGACGAAGGAGGATCCTGAGGCTCTAAAGAAGGAGTTGAATCCATCCTTTTTTATGATGCTAACCTCCAACCAGGATCAAAAGGTCAAAGAGAGCAAGCCCTACCGTCGAGCTCACCCGAACAGTAAAAAAGAGCGGCTCCGATGAATATCCGGCGAAGAGGATTTAGCGCAAGAGTATGGAGAGCATTTAGCATAATTCTTTCTTCTGCAATGATGTTAACTTTCACCAACGAATCCCATTCCTAATTCGGCCGTGTGGACAAAAGGTGGAATTCTCTAGAATCAACGAGAAGACCGACGACCGAAGGCTTTTCTCCCATTGTGTGGTATAGTAAATAGACTTCAAAGGGGCGACGTGTCCTTTTCCATACATATAAATACCCCGCTCGTAGAACAAACAAGAGACAGATTTGGGCACCTCTTCCTATTTTTTCTCCCCTTATAAGAAATTTCCCAAAAATATCGTACTAAATATAGCGTTCCCTATTTCCCTGTAGACATGGGCATTTTCAACCGTAAACCGGCTAACCGTCGGTTTTCGGACCGGCTAAAACCGAAGGTTTCAAAAACCTGAGGTTACACAAACCGGCGGTTACAAAATCGGAGGTTTGAATAAAAAAACAATCAAAAATATTAAACCGTCGGTTTCCAGAGGTTTCAACCGGCCGGAACCGGCCGAAATATTTTTTAAAAAATAAAAAAATAGTTTTGGCCGGTCAAACCGCTGCCCGGCGGTTTGACCGGCAATTTTCCGGCGAAAAATTGCCGGAAAACTAAAAAAATAAAAATAAATAAAAACAAAATAAATCTGGCACTTTTCCAGCGGTTTCCGTCGGAAAACCGCCGGAGAAGTTG
>JAOWBN010233943.1:0-12436 GCA_028565015.1 Pinguicula moranensis
AACACTACATCCAGAAGTGCCAGGAGTTGGCTGTAACTAAGTGCTTATGCACATCTATGAATAAAAAATAAAAATTTCGGGTAAAAAAAAAATTGTTCTGATCAATAAGGCAGCAGCACTTGATATGTTCAAATCCATGGAAATTGGCAAGGAAAGGTGGTTTTGTCTCACCTCCAATTTGCAGATGACACGCTACTATTTGGACAGGAAACATGGGACACGCTGAAGCATAAAGAGTCATCTTGCAAAATTTTGAGCTAATGACATGAGTACGCATAACTGCGACAAGAGATAACTAATAGGCATCAACCTAATTTCGGAAGAGATGGCAACCTATATGGGCTGCCAACAAGGATCCTTACCAATTAAATACCTGGGATTCCCTGTAGGTATCAACAACGACAAGATGAGAACCTAGCATCCAGCTCTTGACGGATTCAAGAAAGCACTGGCAGCATGGGACAATTTCTATCTACAGGAGGGAAATTAGTTCTCATAAACTCAGTACTATCAGCCATGACATCTCATTTCCTAGCATTCTACAAAGCTCCTACCTCGGTTATCAAGGTACTCACATCGTTACAAAGAGACTTCTTCTGGGGCATCACTCAGGACAAAAAAAATAGTGTTGGATTGCATGGCAGAAGATAGCAACTCCACTAGAAAAGGGAGGATTGGAAAGATAAAAAGCTTTTGACCAAGCTATGATTGGTAAATGGGGTGCCAAAATCTTGTCAAGGAAAGAGAGTCTATCTCTGGATATTCTGAGATCCAAATACGAGGAGGAAGGTTGTCTGAATGTGGGGAGACTAAGGGAACTCAAACAATCACAAGCGCTGCTACAAGTACACTGAGGTAGAAGAAGGGGGAACAATTATGCCTCAAGATGGTGGAAGGATATTCCAAGCTTGCTGGATGAAACATGGTTCACTACACATGTACACATGTGAATATCAGAGATGGTAGTGGAGAAATAACCAAATCCCGGAAGGACAATTGGCCAAATAATGGCACTCTAGCAGAGACTTATCCAAACCTATTCAGACTAACCACACTTAAGGATATAAGACTGGCCAACGCTGGATATAGACAAGATAACAGATGGCATTGGAGCATACCTTGGAGGCAAACCTTAAGGGATCATGAAACGGTGGAGCTGGCTAACCTTTTATAATCCTTGTAGGACAAAGCACCACTGAGTACACAGGCAGATCAATATACATATGAAGGAAGCACAGATGCCAAGTACACAGTGAGGGCAGCTTACAAGCATATCCTCCAACACACAGCAGATACCTTCACTCTGGAGGAAATAGAGAGACTCACAGAGATTTGGAATAAATATTCACAAAGTAAGGCTAACATTCTAGCATGGAGAGCTCTTCAGAAGCATTACGTACAAAGATGAAACTGCAAAGAAGACACATAATATCGGATGGCCAGGACATCACCTGCCACATGTGCAACTCAGGTCACGAATCAGTAAATCACATTTTTAATACATGTTTAGTCTGTTCATCTATTGGGCAGGAAATACAAAACTGGCTAAATCAAGCAAGAACCACATCTACACTATTTCACACAACACAAGTTCCAACACTGCAACAGCATGTAACAGAGAAACCACCGGGGATTAACAACGATGCTTGGAAATCAATTTGGATCAACATTATATTGCATATATGAAGAACAAGGAACAAATTCTATTTTCAAGGCACATAGATCAACAAGCATAGCATCTTTAAAGCTATACAAAAAAGCACATGGGTGGGAATCAGAGCAAATAGAACACTAACAAAATTCCCCAACTCCCTCACTGATTGGCAAATTCAACCGAGACTCTATATGCAGTTCTAGTGACTAGCACACAGGAAATTCACTGGAACACAATGCAATGTTGAGAGGAAGAAAAATCTATGAAGACATAAAAGGCATACATGCGGATAGGTGAACTACAGGTACAAAACTTACCGTCAAAATTTATGCTTCTTGTGTGCATATTAAGCCGGAATGGGTATTTGAAGGGGGATAATTAAGAGAGGATGTTGATCCTAATGTCTCCACCACACACAATACAATCAGGAGGATTGACTAGAGTCGGAGATTGGTGATTAAAAGAGGGTCCAGCGACTGTAGAACATAATGCAATAAATCATCAGGGATCAAGGGCGGATACTCCCATGCTTAGATGGTCCTCCAGCGGTGTAAACCCATGCGTGTGGAGCTAAGGAAATCTAAAAGGGCAAGTGGAGCTAAGGTCAACAGTAATGAACCGTGACTAGAAATTGAAGTTTTGCATAAAAAATGGAGAACCAAGCAGGAAAACTCAGTCATAGACTCGATAAAAGAGGAGCAAGCAAACACTCCAAGGAGATCACAGGAAGAATCTCATGGAAAAACTGCTTAACTGGAAATTCCAACAATCAGAAAACCATGATTCTATAAGGTAAGCAGGCTAAGCTGAAAACCAGGATTGATCTTGGGCCAGTAAAGACTCCTGTAGTCTTCAGATTAGCCACATAATCTGACGACAGCCTGCATAGCTGAAGGTTAGCTGATTAATGTTGTTGAGATCCAGAAAACCATGAAAGCTGAACAGAGAAGCTGGACTTCAGCAACTTCAATCTATTACTCAAATCTGATCTGCACAACTTACTGGAAACTGCAACAATCAAAAGACTATGTGCTATAAGGTGAATAGGCTGAGTTTTGCTAGTTACGGTAATGACTCCTGTAGTTATCAGATTTATTTCAAAATATGATGATAGCCTACATAGTTGAAGTCTCTGATCAATGTTTGCGGTGATAAAAAAAAAGCAATATAACGGAATAGAGAAGTTGAAATGTGAGCAGACTGCATCATAGACGGCCTTGATCCTGTATTAGTTGCTATTGATATTATATGTTTGTAGGTGCAGAAGGAGTAGTGGAGACATTTGAACTGATTGCCTTGTATTTGGCACTTTTCTTCTTGTACTTTTTCTTTTTTTCTCTTTTGTTTTCCTTTCTTTCTCTCTTTCTTTTCTACATTTTCAACTTGTACATAAACTTTTACCTATAGTGAATTTTGGCATAACCAAAAAAAATATTACATGTGTCGATCCGTTTGGCTGTGTTTTTTTGTTGAATTTGTTTCAATACGTTAAAGTTAGATTTTCTTAGAATTTTCTGGTTATGTAAGATGTGATAATTATGAGCCTAACGAAACTTTTGAACGTATTAAATAATCAAAATTCCTTACTAATAATTTAGTTTCAAAATTGTGTCTAATGTTCTTCTTAAAATATACTTGTAGAAATGACACATCCTAGTATGATAGCCGGACTCTCTTCCAGTGATAATTTCACTGGATTAAACTATGACATATGTTACAGAAAGATTCAGTATCTCCTGTAGGAGAAAGATGTTTTAGAGCTCATAACCATGGAAGAACCCACTAAAACACTACCAACCTATACTGCATGGGCCAAGAAGGATTGGAGTGCCCGCTATGCTAAGTTGTATTGTATGCACGATGACCTAATTGGCCAATATGATGCGTAGCCAACTGCCAAGTCCATGTAGGACAAACTCAATTTGGCATACAGACAAACTTCATCTACAAGGCTCCGTACCTTGCGTCTGAATTTGTTGCAATACAAAATCGAGTCGAGTCCACCAGTACTTGAACACCTCCACGTTATGAGTGCAATGCTTCATGCAAGGCTGGCTGAATCAAAATTTCTGATTTCGAACAGGTCAATAATGTGATCCGTTCACTACCTGGCGAAAGAGAAGATAGACGATGGACTCCCCTTAACACCCTGATGTCTCATGACATGAACATCCAGACTTTTGCTGATATAGCTAAGCATGTCAAGCTTGAGGACGACACCTTGTGAGCTTCTGCATCCTTTGTCAACGTTTTTGTTACTCATGGGGGAAACCCTAAGATGAACAAGAAGTTTGGTAAGGCAACGAAGAAAACTCATAAACCCCCTCAGAATAAAAAGATCATTAAACAATCCAAAGCTAATAGACCCAAGAATATGGCGCATGTGAAGTACTGTAATTGAAGAAAGAAAGGTCAGTACTCTCGGGACTGTTCTGAGCCCAAAAAAAGTACCTTATTATCCCAATAACCCCAAAGTATGTGTTTGCTCCCATGCATTAGTTGTTAATTCCTTCCTAAATTGATTGTTGATTCAGGAGCAAGCCAGCATGTAGTCAACGACTGTTTGTTGAGTTTCATCGCTGTGGCGCTGGAACATGAAGCGTAACTATAGGGAACGACAATGAAGAGGATGTCATTGGTGTTGGCACCTACAAACTCCAGATTTGTAGTGGAAAAATATTGTTGTTACGTAGCACAATCTATGTGTTGCGAGTCCGCTATTAAAGGTGGGTACTTGCCAAATGAGGGTCAACATGAAAGAGAGGCAAGTTCTCAATCTTTCATACCTAGGAACGAGATTAGTTCTCAAAATCTAGGTCATGACGATGTGACTATAAGCCCCATGGACCAAAGGATTAACGGGAGTGGCCTAACACATAGTCAGCCCACGAGCCAAGGGGCTAGTGGGAGTAGACCCCCAACCAGGCAAGTAGAAGATCCAATTATCCAAATGAGTGAACATGAAAGAATTCCTCGGATATAATGTTAGATCGAGAAAAACGTATTCTTCTAGGCTCCTATAGAAATAGAAGAGCCTACCTCTTTACACGAGGCTATGGACTCATCCGATAGGAAAAAATGGCTAAGTTTCATGAAGGATCAAATGGACTAAATGCAAACAAACAAGGTTTGGGAACTTGTTGATTTACCACATCGCCAAAAAATGATTGGATGCAAGTGGGTATTCAAGGTTAAGCGCGGTGCAGATGTATCAATCGCCAAGTTCAAAACCCGACTCATGGCAAAAGATTTTATCCAAATCGAGGGTATAGAATATGAAGAAACATTTTCTCCTTTGGTGAGAATTGTCTCTATTCACCTACTTCTGGCTTCGGTTGCCCATTTGGATCTCGAGCTATTCCAAATGAACGTAAAGACTGTCTTGCTTAATGGAACACTTGAGGAAGAGATTTACATGGATCAACCTGTTGGATTCGTCTCAGCGGGACAAGATGATAAGGTATGTCGTCTTAAAAGATCCATATATGGTCTTAAACAGTCTTACAGATTGTGGTTCTTCAATTTTATGAAGCCATTACGTCGTTTGGCTTTAACATGATGGATAAAGACCACTGCATCTAAGTCTTAAAGACAATGGAAGGAATCTTGTTTCTCTCCTTATATATCCATGACATACCATTGATTGGAAATAATATGGAGATGATCAATGCCATGGAGTAGTGGCTATCATTCGTCTTCGAGATGAATGATATGGGTCAAGCTAGGTATGTCCTAAGTGTGGAGATCTGCAAAAATCGTTATAAGAGAATACTAGGTATGTCTCAACAAGTATGCAGAAATAAAATCTTAGAATGGTTCAGGATACACTACTCCAAAACTGTTGTGACCCTTATTGATAAGGGTCTAGTACTAAGCCTCGATCAATGCCCAAAAATGGAAAAGGAAGAAATGAGCATTGTTCCCATGCAAGTGTTGTAGGGAATCTGATGTATGCCATATTATGTACACCGCCGTACATTTGCTTCACAGTTGGGTTGGTGAGCCATTACCAAAGCAACCCGGGGCCTGCTCATTGATAAACAATCAAGAATATCTTTCATTATCTTCATGGAACGACCGATCTAGTTCTATGCTATCAATGGGGGACTTGCATCTAAAGGGATTTACGGATGCTAATTAAGGAGGTGATTTGACCGATCTCATGGCAAAAGATTTTATTCAAAGTAACCCGGGGCCTGCTCATTGACAAGATGATTGATGATCCGATGACCAAACTCATTCCTAAAGATGTGTTTAGACCTCGTGTCATGAGTCTAAATTACATAGGGTTTGATCACATTTTGTAAATGATAAGGACATATTTTTTTAACATTTGATTATGAAATAATATTGATGTTTCCCTTTCATTTGAGCAATACTTTTGTATATACAATCAATTAATAAGGCACAATAAATGTCATAAAGCTTCATGATTGACCCTATCACACGAGTAATCGCCTTTAAGCTTGCGTAACATGAAGGATGAGACTGATAAATGTTCTGGACAGTCGCTTCAGTAGGTCAGAAATGAGATTTTAAGTGAATCAAATGTGAAATGTCTTATTTTTACATTAAAACTTTAAAGACGAATGTAGAGGATAAAAACTAAGTGTATTTATCAAAGGCTATGATTCGCATGACATAAGTAAGTGGCATGCGCAAATAAATTGGAATCATGTCATGACACACATATCATACTGTGTGTGCTACAGAATGACCGTTGTGAAAATGACAAAAGAATCCCTCGATTGTCATTGTGTGATTACACAGGCCTACGTTTGTCCACCTAGACGTTACTCTTTGACTTAGAGCTATGGATCGAAGTTAAGGTTTGATGATACTATTTTAGTATGTCATCCAAGGGCTAGGATCTATATAGTCTAGCGGACCATGCTAGAAAAGTGGTCGAGTTGATATGGATGACCATTAGTGTCTAAGGAACAATCTGTCTATCTTCACCATATTTTCCATGACGGTTACACTAAGTATGTAATCAAATATTAAATAGCTTAAAGGGATATGTAGTTATCGATGATGTGAAGAAGATTTGTGATATCGTCACTTTGAAAGTGTCATGTTAGTTAGATGATTACTTAATATGACATTGCTAGTTACTTTATGGTCGTACGACTCATTTCTTGTATGAAGCATCGAAAGATTTTGAAAATTGTATTTTGTAGTACGGCTTATGTAGTCGAGTGGAATTGTTAGACAAAATATATTTTTAGTCAAATTGAATTAATTAAGATAATTATTTATTAATTACCTAATATAAAGAGTCCTTGTCATGGTTGGATTTTACTATCATAATTAGGATTGGACTCTAATATTTTTCTATAAATAGGACGTATCAGATGTCTATTCAATACACACAATTCTTATTCTCATGTGTTGAGACCCAAAAAAAAATATACAGGTTCTCTCTCGAATTATTGCATTATCATTTGTGAATGTGGAGATCTGAGTACGCGGATTACAAGGAGACTCTGGTAGGCTCCTGGTTCATATTCATGATATAATCAACCAGAAGATTTGTTAGTGTTATGCCCTAAGGCCAATCATCTTAGACTTTTTGTGTTAACACTTTAATATTGTATATATGATTGTAGCAATGTTTACTATTTAATTTACTTTCTTTATTTATAGCATTCCAAATAGTAAAACCTAGTGTTGATAACTTAGAGTGTATCACAAAGAGACGTGATGATGAGACTACTTTAATGACGTTATCAATATTAAACATCCCTAGCATTGTGTTAGTGAGATAAAGCAACACTAATCGGATAGGTTAGCATATTCTAAGCCAATTCTTTTTAAAGTAAATAGTTGATCTCATCAACTATAGTGTAGAGACACTTAAACTAGAAACATGGATGCTTGCAGTAGGTAAGTACATTGGATTGACCCGCATAAAAATCATTATATTATCGATGGTTTGTACTCTTAAGAATAGTGGGTGTAAATGATCCTTAGACTTGAGATCACCACATAGAGATCTTGAGTATTAAGGTAGCTCTTTGATTCTATCCGGAGTTACATCGTAAATGGATAATAATGGATAGTCCTAAGAGTGATTCGAAGTGCAGAAAGGTTGTGACTGATCAACAAAGAATTCATCGCTCCTAAACCGTTAGGGGTAGCTCTTTCTATCCGGAATTACATCGTAAATGGATAGTAATGATCAACAAAGAATTCTTGATTTTTTTGTTATGCATGTTTACACACACAATATATTACGCTTCCGCACAATAACATGTTTAATGACAATAGATTCCAAAATTCCTACAAGATTACAGTTTTATACACTTTCGCATTAATGGTATGATTCCGTTGTCATATTTAGTTTATTCGTTAGATTCTTTAGATTTGTTATCTAAGTAATACAACAATTTCATTATACCTCTCCATATCTCTTTCTTACCTCCGGAAAATACCCTGTTGCACCATCAAATTTTATAGTAGCTCGTCGTTGTGCCCAATATAGATTATGTTGAACGATTTGTAACAATCTGTTCAATTTTTCTCTGTGTACACACAACAGAAAAAGGAGATGGCTGGAATGCTCCTCTACTTCCAGACACAAGGAGCATTTAAGCTTAGACCATGGTGTAGCAACTAGAAAATTTGATTTTATCGGCACCTTGTACAGCAGATGCCGCCAGCAAGACATTATTTTTTTAAAATTTTTGTTTCAAGTAACCGTTTATCCACCTTAAGATAAATAAAATTGGAAATATTTTCCCTTTTATAATAACTTCAAGTGGTGCATCCTCCTAGAATTCAAGTGGATATTTAATTTTGTACAACATGCAATAAAAACACATGATTGATTGATACTTGGATCTAAGTTAGAATCCATATACCCCTAAAAATCAAAATCAAGCCACCTCCAAGAAACTATTTATTGTTGAAAATGTTGTCCATTTTGACATGGTCATTTATCTGTGAATGTGCAGGTCCTGGTTAGGTCTTTCCACCTGGTTTATTTACCCACATGGACCCTACCACCCCTCACCCCCACCCCTACTAACCACACAGATTCAGAAGGGTTTGATACGTTTTCCCTTTTGTGGAGAAAACAGCATTATACGCTGGTTATAATTCTGATTCCCATCATCTTTTGGGATTTCTATTCTAAAAGATAACATCATCATCATTGTTTACTCTGGCTCCATTGTCTAAGATCAAAAATAGACATGGTTCAAAATTCAAATGTCACAATACATAAGGACCCTTCTCTTAATTTAGTTTCAATTCAGGATTTGCCTAGGGAAGCTTCCTATTTTCAAACGGTGATCAACAGAGAAAATAAGAAAAAATAGTTTATAAGATAAGCTAGGGGTGTCCACAAAAAAGAATTTATCAAGAAAATTGTGTTTTGGAACCTGTTAAAAAATAGATTTTCAGAAACTTAAGTCAAAACAAAGAAGTATAAAATTAGAAGTTGACTTCCAAACAGGAAAAAATGAACTTTTATTTAATCCAAGTCCCAAGCTGAGCAGCTGCTCCCAGACTGGGTACCTGAATTCGCTAGTTAACATGTTTTTCTTTTGATAAATAATATAATTTTATAAATATAAATTACCCATACATAAAAGGGTCATGTACATCATACAACATCTAAGGTTCTATCATGATACAATACATGGGATATCTGATCCAATCTTGGACACTAAAGCTAACTTCGCCTGTTTTGTACCACTTCTTTTTTAAATTATTTTTCTCCTTCTCCTTTTTTTTTTCAGATTATTTCAAAAATAATGTTTTAAAACTCCACTTCTCCTTCTCCTTCTCCTTTTTTTTTCAGTCAAAACTCCTTTTTTTTCAGTCAAAACTCCTTTTTTAATGGTAATTTTGTAAATAAATTAAAGTTATCTTATCAAATTTAACTACAAACACTATTTAATCATCTTACGAAATTTGATTGCAAACTCTATTTCTATAACTTTTTCAATTTTTTCATAGTTTTACTAAACGCTCAAACAATATAAAATTAAAAGGAGAAATAAAATCAAAAGGAGAAGCAGGAGGAGAAAATCAGTAGGGATACAAAACAGACCTAAGTCATGAGCCTTTGATATAATCTAGAGAGACATTTAATTTTTTTTTTCTCACTTCCCCTATTTCTAATTTTTCCTAGAAAACTTTCTTGTTGTTCCTCCTAGCCAAGATTCAAGACGACTGTGATCCACCCCAACTTCCATATTTTGCCTCGTTTCCTTTGATTTATCATCCCAATGTGTGCTTCAAACTGAATTACAGTATTCCGGTGCAGTACAACGGTGAAGTCGAACCATTCATAGAAAATTTTCGAAAGTGTATCTGCAAATAAATAGGTAAAAAGTAGGTGTTCAGCATTTTCTTGCTTATTTTCACAAAACATATAAATCAGTAATTTCTCTTATTGCTAGGTTGTTAATTGTAGGAATTTTGTTCTGCATCATCCTCCAGCAAAAAGCCGTCGCCTTTAATGGTGCAATGGGACACCAGATTGTGGCTAGGAATCGATGTTGATTGGAAGCTTTTAGGTGAATATTCTGATTTCTTTGTATGTAGATCTTGCTAGTTAACATGTTATCAAACTCGTTGCGATACAGTACAAAGATAATATCTAAACCGGGGATAGAGATATGCTCGTATGATGTTTTTTTTATAGGTAATAATGAATGTATTAATCACAAATTTAGTACAGAAAAGTGGGCATGTAACTCATAAAGTGAGAACATCCCTATGTGCAGGATGTATACAATACAGAATCAGGGTGGAAAAAACACTAGGAAGCAAAGCGTGGGTTGCCGAATCCAGTCAGCGATCGTCACCACATTGGGCTTTCCATCGTGTGCTGTGAGCCAGAACCAAGACTGAGCTTGAATCGTCTCGAGACAGGTGTCCATATTGAAAGTTCTCTCGTTGTGTCTAACCGAATTCCTGGCCTTCCAGATGTTCCAGATTGTCGCATGCCGGATTGATTTCCATAGATCCACCTCTGAGGTATCTGAACGCAGCCCTAAATGAGATTGCAGGTGTGCAGTGATAGAATCTGGTCTCGCAAGGGAAACTCCCAACCAATCATAGATGAGAGACCAAAGTCTATACACTACCGGACATGTGCAGAATAGGTGCGACACAGACTCAGGAGCTGAGAGACATAGGCAACATAGACTATCATCTGCCGTGAGAACCATGCCTCTGTCAATAAGGTTGTCCGTTGTTGCGATACGATGTCTGAGGGCTCGCCAGCAGAAGAACATAACTTTTCTAGGTGAGAGCTTTCCCCATATAGCTAGGAGGTCCGGTCTCATGGTGCAAGCTCCATAGATCTCGCTGAATAGAACTTTATAAGCACTGCTTGAAGAGTAAGGACCATCTACAGCGGGTAGCCATCTCCAAGTATCCTCCCTAGATGATAGAGAGCAGGAGGTCCTGATTTCCGTGGCCAGTTCCTCAAATAGGATCAGTTTGTGAGGGCACAAGAGATGGGACCAGTTGCCATGTTGGTGTTGTGATGACAGTAGTTAAGGCCACATTTCAAGAATAGTGATATCCTTGTTTGCTACTATGCTGAAGAGAGAAGGAGCCCGTGAGGCTATGGAGCTAGTGGCAAACCATGTGTCAAGCCAGAATCTAGTCTTCGAGTCATTGCCAACAGTGCGGGATAGATGTGAAGAGAACCAGCTATAAGGGATAGCTCTTGTTTAAGATCCTTCCACCATTTGGTGGACCTGCGTGCCTCTGGAAGGGAATACCAGTCACCATGAGAATACATAGGAAGGTACTTTCCTCTGATAACTTCCTGCCAGTGTCCATGGAACTCGGTGCGAAGTCTCCAGCCCCATTTGCAAAATAGTGCTAGGTTAAAGAGCTGCAAATCAAGAATCCCGAGCCCCCCGCCTCTTTAGGAAGGCAGAGTTGTTGCCATTTGATCCATCTGATAGGTTTGCTCTGAGAATAGCTCGAACTCCAAAGGAAATCATGACATATGCCCGTGATATCCTTGATAACCGAAATTGGTGCCTTGTAGATAGAGAAATGATAGACCGGGATGCTACACATAACACTCTTGACTAGAGTCACCTTACCTGCAAAAGATAAGAACTTGTTAGTCCAAAGTAAAGTCTTAGTTCGGATTACCTCAGTCAGGTGGCTCCAGCTGCTCCGGAATCCAGGATTGCATCCAATCTGTACTCCCATGTACTTGAAGGGGGCCGACATCAGAGGACAATCGAGGATACTTGCAAGGTGTAGCTATTCTTGGTTAGACATATTCATGCATAACAGACTGTTTTTCTGGAAGTTAATGCGTAGACCTGAGGATAGTTCATAAAGACGAAGAATAGCCCTCATAGTCAATATATTGGCCACAGAACCGACCCCGAAGAATAGCGTATCATCAGCATAGAGAGAGTGTGAGAACTCCTTAGCTCCGCACCGGATACCCGTGAGCCTCCCTCTAGTTTTTGCATGGTTAATTAGCATATTTGAGCGGAGATAGAGGGTCTCCCTGGCGCAAACCCCACCTGAAATCGAAGATTCCTGTAGGAGAGCCATTAATCAAGACACTCCCTGAAGCTGTGGAGATGCAAGCACGAATCCATCAGATCCATTTAGCCCCAAAGCCTAATTTCTTCATCATATCACATAGGAATTTCCAATTAATCGAGTCAAAGGCCTTTGCAAAATCCACCTTTAGAAAGATTGCCTTCTTCTTCGATGTCATAGCATGATGATGTAGTTCATTAGCCAGAATAATACCATCCTGAATATGTCGACCTTTTATGAATG
>JAOWBN010233954.1:0-12436 GCA_028565015.1 Pinguicula moranensis
TGCTTTTCCAAAATTTAAACTTCTAAATAATTACAAAATTGTCACCGCCAAAAGCACTCCAAAAGCTACCCAAAGATACTTCTAACATTTGGCTTTTTTTGACTTCTCCACGGCCAAACGAAAAAATTGCAAACAGTCCAAATAGACTTTTTCACCACCAAAAGCCAAAAAATACTTTTCTATTGAGTTTGCAAATAACCCTTCGTCAAGTATAAGTAATTGAAAAGTGATAAGGTTATTTACTTTTAAATAAAATTTGTGCGGTAAACTTATTTTCTCACTCAATTATTAGGCAGGAGCTGATTGTTCATGTGATCAAAAGCATAAATACGGAATACCCTAGAGAATATGACGTCTCCATTAAAATTGGGAACTGGAACAACCAAAAAGTGAAATTACTACTGTAAAACTAAAAACTGATTGATATGACTTCTAAAAAATTCTTTTGATGATTTAATACGTAAGTTTTTAATTCTCAATATCATTAAAACAAATAGTTTGACTCAATGAGTCAAAGGCCACCTTTTATGTTGAATTTTTAAGAAAAAAAAAATATTTTTATATGCAATTTTTTTAAAAACTATTTTTTATCCCAAAAAAAGTCTTACTTCAAACAAATTTTTAGCCTCCCATATTTATATTTTTGGCTCCATCTCTTATCCTTTTGCCCGACTATGTACAGTCTCGTAACATTAAATTATCTTCTTTTTTTTCTTTTTTTGGTAGGTAAGGTTTCAGAAACCGGACCCTACTTATGTATTCGGACAGAGCCTGCCGCTGGGGCAGAACGACAGCATGCGAATCCAACCCGACTAATTCCAGTGGTGACAACGTAGAGTTTGGAGCCCAGTGGGTTTCGAACACCCAATATCTTGGCATGCCAGAATGGTTTGATGTCTAGCCACTGGGACAGCTCGCGCCGTCAATAAATACGAAAAAATATGTATCTAGCAAAACTTTATTCAATATCAACAAGAAAATAAGTAGTACTAGAGAGGATAAAATTAAATGAAAAGGGTAGTGGAATTACTGGTAAAATTGGGAACTGGAATAACAATAAGAAAAATGGTATATTATCTGATTTGTGGCTCACATTTGAGGACCTTAAGGGCCGAGCGAAGCAAGAAAATGCCAAAAAACGATTAAAAAACAAACAAATACCAAAAGGCTAAGAAATCAAGAAAGAGTCCATGGAGTAAGATTTAGATTTGAAAAAATATATGATTCCAAGTCACAATACAGTTTGTCCAGTTGATTCTCCTACATAAGATACATTAACCAAATAGATGTATTATTGGATTAACTCAAATTTCATTATACTAGTGTTCTTAGACCATATGAGCAATGCGGAGGTAGGGAACCATGGGCTATGGTTCCTCTCAACTTTTCTTTCAAAAAATTTTATGTTGAATTTGAAAAATATATATATGTATTTTTACATTTAACTTTTTAAAATTATTTTTGATCCCCTCATGTTTCTGACGTTTGGTAGCCGGGTTTTGGGCGGATTAACTCGGATAACCTCGAGTTATCCGAGTTAATCCCTGTTTGGTACACACGCACAAGTTGTCCCCGGGCCCGACGGATTGAGCTTCGGCCCGGGACAACTGCCTGTTTACTTACCGATTTTTGTCCCTCGAAAAAAGGCAGGATTTCAGAAACCCTCGGTTACCCAACATACTTAACTTACTAAATTACCCTTCCAATACAACTAAATTACAACTGTTGGACTAGGGTTGAAAAAGAACATCAACTGGGGGCATAACAGTAATTGCAAGCTCAATCCTTAACAGACTCGTGATTGTCTCTGAATTGGCCTCTAACACCAAACAGCCTACACAACAAAACCCTGCAAAAATTTGCCCATCCGTTGTCCAGTAAAACCATTACCAAACGGCGGATTACAAGAATTTCACCAATCGAAACCCGCATTTGTCCGCGAACAGGGATAACGTTAGTCCGACTACCAAACACAGCCTTAATCTCCATTGTTATGAACTTTCTTGCTCACATGCCGCATCTAGCCAATCCCTTCCATCTTTCCTGAAGAATATTTCAACAGCCATTTCCTCTATTTCACTCTTCTTGGCCTTGTTCTACTTTCTGTCCTTTGCCGGGGTTGGAATATTCCTCTCCACCTCGTACGGCTTCCCGGCGGCTTTACCGGAGTGGCTTTCTAGTTCGGTGCCTCCATTCTTCTCCAATGGAGTTCAAGTGGCTTTCCTTGCTTCTCACGTAGTAGGTGACGAGATATCTCCCCAATTTCGTATAAGGGGGCAAAGGGGAACTTGTGTATTTGGGCTGGATAATTTTGAGATTTTGGATTTGGGGTTTGTGAGTAAATATGTTCAATTCTTTGGGTTATCTAGAAGAAAAACTTATTCACCTCCTTTCATCTAGTGGTGGCCATTCGGGATTCGGGAAATCCGAACAAATTGGTTCAGTGGTGGAAGACCTCGACACACATGGCTTGCCTCGTGAGGTCGAGTGTTCGATTCCCCTTGAGGCCAATCTTGTGGATTAGCCCAGTGGGCCCGAAGGATACCGGGATAGGGCTCCACCGGGATGGAGTGTCAGTCGTCGGAGAGCAGCGCGCTTGCCTGACTGGGTGCCTTGACCCCGAATGGGAGGGGTACCCCGATCTGCTGATTACCTATCAAAAAAAAATTCTGGATTCGAGAATTCTCGAATTTTTAAGTCCCAAATTTTTTGGAATTTTAGGAGTACGGTTCGGGACGGAAATAGTTTTTCGTTCCTGAAAAAATGTCAAGACAGGAACGAGAACAACCTATTTGGCTATTCTGGTCCTGAATTTTTGAATCCTTGAATTCCCAAAAATTTTTCATGCAAAGTTAGAATTCATTCTCGAAGTCCTGAATTCTAAAGTCTCAAAATTTTTGGGACTTAGGTCCAGGAACGGGAACTATTTTTTGATCTCAAAATTTTTTTGGGACTTCGGTCCAGGAACGCGAACTATTTTTTGATGTCAAATAATTTATTCCGATATTGAAATCCCGAATTGCCATCTCTACTTCCGGGCAACTTTTCACTGCCGTGCCACTGTAACTCCTATGCTGGAGTCGGAATATTCCTTCCACTCCTATAGAGAGCCCCTTTGCCGTTGCTATGGCCTTTGCCGCTCCTCGAACCTTTCTCCTTTCTCGTGGATCCGGAGCTGGGACGATTTGTGTGATCAAAACCAGAGCAACTTTTAAGGTTGATCAATATTAGGAAAATCCTCTGGGAATGTGTTGTCAACAGTGCACGAACTCCATTGCAAGGAAACATGGAATCTAGATGTAAAAAAAATGCTTTGATGGAACAGTATTTGCAACTGCTTAATACTACATCTATGAGAGAAGTGAAACGATATAGCGCACGGATGAATAGTGCCGCACGGACGCACGGACGGGGGCAAAATGTTAAACACAGCATCCCTGTGTGTCATTTTGCCCCCTTCCGTGCGTCCGTGCACTGGATACTCCGTGCGCTATCTCAGTCCTCATGAGAGAAAGATGTTTGCAACCAATTTCTCCAAATTATTATTTTTTGATAACTCAGATGAGGCCGGCCACCCATACTCAGACTAGTCCTCAACGCCCATGCAACGCGAGCAAGCCACACGGGTTAGTTAAATCTCGAGCCGAAACCCGGATCCTAACCCAACATATCCTCAATCCGCAGGAGTCGATACCGATACCTCTAGGCAAGCCCTGAAGTGTTCTAACCCTCAAAGTTCTAGACAAGCCCTGACAATTTCTCCAAAAATTGCTTAACAATTTAAAGTTAAGGTAGTAAAAGCAAGAGTTGCTTAAACAATATTGTTGTTCTTTTCGCAGAACAAATCGTCATCCCTACCGTAGTTACTCACCACTAATTAAATCATAATTGTTCACCCAAAAACACTACAAACACCTGCCTTAATTCGCTACCTTCTGCCTTGGACCCATTTGGAGTTGTCACCGTTTTTTCAACGGATTCATTTGGTACGCGGGCTGAAGGTGGATAAAATTATTAGTTTTCGTGCGGGGTGGTGATGGTGCAGCCTGAGTATGATCGTTTTAGGAACATCTAAGACCAAAGGATTGAGGGATGAATCACAATCAACTACTACTCCATTATCCAACTTGTAATGGAAAGCTACTGTCCCAGACGATGTAGAAAGATCAATACATGAACAAGCATTATATGGCACTATCTGCAAGTAATAATTGTTTGGAAAGGCATGGAAAGACAAAATTGACTCACCTGGCAAACCAATCTAGAGGGGTGGGGTATACATTGTACAAAATGCAAGAGAATCCAATGATAGAAAAGTACATAAGACATGAGGTTGATTGATGAAGAATTATAAAGGTTCCTCGCTTGAAAACGGTCTCTGTTTAACATGGGAATCCACTCAATTACTAATCCATCGCAAACCATACATACCACTCCTTTTTGTCCCCCTCCCCCCAGTTTCTTTTAGCATTCGAGTCAAAGCTTCATACATGAAAGCAGAAAAGTGATTATGTATAAGTAAGAAGATAGCAAGAATGATCAGCTCATGACTTGGACTGCATACCAGGAAAGAGGACAAAACTCCTTCAAATAGAGCAGGTCTCATGGCATTCAACTTATGTACTTGTTTTAATGACCGAAGCATCGGATGCTCAAATGTAAGCTAGCTTGAATGTCAGCACTGCTACAACGCCCAACTAGTTGTATTTGTGGAAACAGAATCCAGACGAGAAAATGATGTAAAGTGGAAGAATTTTTCATGCTTACTCAAACATCGGATTATGAATTCTTTCAACATCCAGATTCAGATATCCAAGGCCAACGAAAGCATATACTCATCAGAAACAAACTAAAAGTGATACTTGCTTTGATAAAACGAAGCTACACACTGAATAAATTCATGATGGCAAATCCGCAGTCATCAAGCATCATATTTTTACTGTAACAGAGCTTCTTAAAAAAACCTTAAGTAGCCTACAGGACACCCATTGAAGATAAAGCTAATGAACCTTTATTCATTCATCACAGGTTTATTTTCATTCGCCTTTGGCTTCTGTTCCTTCGGCTTCTGCTCTTCAGCTTTCCTATATTTGCAGAGCCGGGTAAGATGAATATAAACACATAATCCAACAACAATTTGAGAATTTTAAAACTTAAAGTTTCCAGCAGGCATAAATACATTTGAAAACCTATTTGACAATAAATATAATTGCAAAATCAATTCACATAAATCGTGACCACTTCAGCTATGTATAACTATCGAAATAAATGTCGCAGACGCACAGAACTATTTCTTCCGACAAAGTAGAACGGTATTAAACAAATTATTAACCATGTAATCAGCAAGTAGGAATCCTCAACTTTTAGGTTAAAAAGACAGCTTAAATTTGCAAATCCATGAATCAACTAAATGGAAACGGATATCCAGAAAAAAGCTAAAAAAAAAAAGGACGAAGCTTCAGAAATGCAGACGGAGAAATACCGCTTATCGAAGGAGCCACCCTTCTGGCTGAGGAACGAGCGAAACAACGGAGAATTCACGTCGTAAATCATCTTTATCGATCGATTTCACAGGCCGGGAAAAAAACCTAATTCTTCAGTTTCAATCCCTAATTCTTCTCTCCCGTCAATAAAAAACTTAGAGACCTAGGGTTTTCTTATAGAACACGTAAATATGCTTGGGCTATATCTGTAGCCCAAATAAATCTATATTTGGGCTGAAGCCCAATTAGACTCGCAAATAGATGTTTGGCAATTAGCAGCCACACGGGCGTATCCTCATCCATCGAGAAATGATATAGGGCAGGACAAGACAGCACAAGACACCACAAAATTGACAATTATATTCTTGTGTTAATTTCTGTATCAGTGTTCAACACGAGGGTATAATGGTGAAAATAGTTATGTCTTGAGTTGTTTTGCACTTTTCTGTCCTACGCTATATCATTTTTCTCATCCAGCGGTACCACTCCCTCCAAACCTATTTTTATTAATGTAATTTAAAGAACAAAAATAGTTCAAACTAGGGGTGTGGGGTGCCAAAAGTGGTGCTTTTCGGTATTACGGATCAGTGTTCGGTAATATCGTACCGAATCGAAAAAATTTGATATTTGAAAAATCAAACCGATTCTGAATCAAAACACCGAAAAAAAATTGGTATTTCGGTATTCGGTATACCGAATACCGAATTATCTTTTATTATTATTTATTTTTTTAAAATTTGGCATAATTCACCGAATACCGATCGGTATTACCGAATATCGAATACCGAATAAACATTAAATGGTAAAATTGATACCGTACCGATTAAGAATCGGTATCACATTCGCATACTGATACCGTTATCGAAATACCGAACAACAAAAAATGATTTTTTTTTAATAATTTGTTATATATTAAAATAGTATATTAATTCATATTAATATTTAATAAAATATTACGTTTATTTGTTACAAATAATACTCAATTTGAAGCCACAAGGCCCAAAAAATATTTTGAAGTAATTGTTAAGTATGGTGGGATATTTATATAGGTATGTAATTCGTATTGGACAAATCTCATTTGTCCTACACGGGTTTCAATTTGTCCAAATATGGATTACATACAAATCGAAAATCAACGTGAATTTTTTTGCAACCGAAATTGATACCAAAAAAACAAAAACATAATAAATTATCGGTTTTTTGGTCAATATTTGCTTTGATATTGGTTAAAACTATAATCCATCTTGTCGGTACTCACCCCTAGTTCAAAAAACCACATTATATTTCCCCTTCTTGAATCTGCATCATCTCCTCTCTTCTTCAAAATCTGGCATCAAAAACTTGGCTCGACCCTGATGGTCTAGGGCTCGTCTTTACCACTCCGCCCCTACTTATCGGTGTTCCACAATCTCGTCTCTCGATTTTCATCAACCCTACTTCAGAATTGTATCTGGCCTATAAATTCATGATCCATCCCTAAATTTATTCTTGAATCAATTGTGAAGAGTATAAAAACAATTGTTCATGTTTCACATTATGAGATATAGCGCACAAATTAATCACAAGAATAGATGATCCCCACATATTTAACACCAAATAAACGATTGAAATTTGTGTTAAATACATATGAATTGATATTAAACACGTGAGATCTATCATTTTTATGAATTTATAACACAAAATTCGTGTCCTATATCACTTCTCATGAAACTTGGTGCCTATCCATTACTCTACGTCGAGGCCCAAATTAAACTATTGAGATTGAAAATTCAAAGCCATTAATAAAAAAAATTATATTGTTGGGAAAGAAATAATAAATAGGGGGGGCCAATAGCCAATTATGAAACGGGGTTTTCATATTATGAATTATGATAGGGCAGGTCAGGCCGGCTCTCCAATCAATAGTTTTGTCGAGCGTCGTTCACAATTTTCTCGGTCAACAGCGGGTAGCCAGTAAATCTCCAGCGAAAACAATATAATAATTGACTTAAAAGCCCTCTATTATCCTGTTGTGGGTGTCAGCCAAGCCTACTTTGTACATTCATAGTTGCCAACTGAATTCCCAAAATGCCCCTCGTTGGAATTGACTCTATTGCCCCCCTCTTGTGAAACTTCATATTTTCAACTGTATTATTTTCAACCGTTTGTTGCTTTCATATTTATTATTCCTTCTAGAATTGTCCTTGTAGCATTTTAATTTATAATTAGAAAATAAATTTTTATTTATAAGAACATTTTAGCAGGGATGGCCAAATGAATTTTCGAGACAGGTATTGTTAATACCCAATTTCGACCCGATAAGAAATGTGATCGAATTTATGGTACCGGTACCGTCCAGGATACCAAAATTTCCAACAAAAAATTGATAATTCGGGTATCGAGATGGTACGAGTTCAAGTAATACCCAAAATATTCAAAAGAATTATAACGTAAAACTAAAAAAAATCCTAATTTCCCATTTTCCCTATATCCAAAAACGTCCAAATTATCGATTACCCAACTTATTTCGAGTAATAAAAAATTCGGTCGGTCGGGATTCAAGTTTTTCAAATCCCGACCGACCGTTTGGACATCCCTACATTTTAGTTTATAAAAAAATTACCAAAAGACAATTAGAACCCAATTTCTAACTAATTTTATCAAAATGAGATTTGATTAAAATGAGAAAGTTGAGTCATTTGTCCTACATAGATTGCATGTAGATCCTTACTTTTTTTGGTTAACCGATGGTATCCGACTATTTGTCAACTAGTCCACCAGGGCAACGCCGAGCCGACTCTCCCGGCGCGCCAGGCAAACGGCTGACTGGGCAAGCCCTGTCATAAAACCGGAGTCTGGCCCCAACGTCTGCGTCTAGTGGGAGTCGAACCCACAACCCTCTCGCTCATATAGGATAGAGACTTATGGGGACATTCTTGACCAATGTTATCCTTACTTGATTCCTATAATAGTCTACTATAATCATACAATTCTTTCAAATCATTTTTGGGCATCGTGGGCTTCAAATTGGATTTTCCATGCTTACTAGCAAAGAAAAATAATATTTTTATTATTAAATATTAATATTAACTAGTCTATATTTTATTAATATTAAAATAAATAAATAAATAAAAAGTCAAAAATAGTATTACGGCATGTGGATGATGGTAATAATCGTGATTATAATTTTATGCCAGTGTCGGGTACTGTTAGCTTATCCAATATGATCACTATCAAACCGATGGCAAAAATTATTGAATCGAAGATAATTAATAGTTGCCCGTGAAACCTGATATGTCCAATCCGACTATCAAACGTACTCTAATTGATGGTACAATATATACTTCCCATTTTGGTCCATCCATGTGCATAATAAGACCTACTACGATTGAAGATGGTCCACAGAGGGCAATTCCGTCCATGTATTTTTCGTCACCTTCCAAGTTCAAAGATAGGCCAACAGCCGACTAACATTGTTCTTCCTCATCGCTCACTTCTCTTAATTCAACCATCAAACAGCCCACCACCTCCCAAGTTGGAATTCGTAACAGAGAAATTTATGATAGATTGATAGTAAAACCAAACCAAAAGGTGGTCAGATGCATGAGTAAAAAACCCTCCAATATGTATTGCAAAAATCAGCTCACACTTTTCTCTTTCTATTTTTTCACCATATTCCTTTGGTAATCCACACAATTAAAAACCAACCCAACGCCCCTTTCCTTAACTTTGATTTGTTCCTGCCTCGGTTTCCACGCATCCCCAACTACTGGTATAATCTTTCTTTTTCTGTCCAATTTGGGGTCTTCAAGGTATTGTTGCCACCAACTTTTTTGGGTTATGGTTGCTTGTGAGGGTTGTATCCTTTTCTTCCTTTTTCTTCTGGGCTTGGATTTTTGTGTGCTGTTTTCTCTGCATTGGTTGACTTGTGGGCTCGTGCCAATTGTTCTTTTTTAGTTGGGGGTCTAAAGTGATGAGATGTTGTGCCGTGTCTTGAAACTTCTGTTGTTTTTGGTCTGCTCTTTCTCCGGGAAAGGTGGTAGGCTGGTGGGGTTGACTTAAAATTAGTGCAAAATGAAGAATTTGGTGTAAGTTTGATAAAATTCTTTCCCGTTTGGGGTGATGGGCTTCTCAGATTCACCTATTAGTTGTGTTACCACTTTTGTGGCTTATGGGTAAGGGATAGTTGGTGTTCAAGGTCTTTGTCACCTTTTGGCTTGTGGGTTTGCTTTAGGTGGAAATTTACTGTACATCCTGGGATTATGGTTTGGAGACTAAAGCTTCCAGCTTGAAATCAATGAGCAGATTCTTTAATTATCCATGAAGATCTTCTTCTTGAAAAATAAGCTTTTTTTTTTTTTGCTAAAATCTTCTTGAAAATAAGCTGGTGTGCTGACTGTAAATACTTAAAAGGGGAATGCTTGTCAAGGCTCTTCCTTTTTCTAGCATATGGTAACCTTTCTTAACATGAGTGATCTTTTTTCTGTAGTCGGTGTGGCTGATTTGAGGTGTTGAAGTCTTATGCTTTAGACATTTTCTCTGAAACTTCCAATATTCATGTCCACACTCACAATGAGTTGAGGAAATTACCAAGTTTATTTAGATTGAGACAGACATTCTGCAATCTCAAGAATGTTTCAACATTTATTTATCCAATATAGTTTGATTTGAATTTAACTTGGTTTCCCAATGCAATGTTTGATCTTTGTTTGCGTATATCCAGCCCTTAGCTAACTTGTTGTTTTCACTTTCAGAGGAACAAGTATCAGATATGGTGAGCCTTCGGAGACGCAGACTTTTAGCAGTGTGCTCTGGTATTCCATATAGATTTACTCATGTTATGGATCATGAATATTGGTCTCTTTTGTGTGAAAAGAAAGAGTTGTGCAATTTCCTCCTTAGCAGTTCTGTATAATAGATATCATGTACTTCAGTCTTCTGTTTCATTTTCTTTGCCCTGTTCGAAGGACAAGCAATAAGTGTGTGCGCTTTTTCATATTTGCAGGATGGAATTCTTTCAAGGACGAAAATGGTCCCGAGAGTGCAAATACAGTTAGTGTTCATCCACTTTCTCTGAATTATAACTACAAACCAAAAGAAGTAAGCTTTTTCCTCACATCCCATATACATCTTTAAGTTCTGCTCATCCAGTTCACCGTGCTATTCTTGACATGATTGGTCGATATATTTCGGATATAAGCCTGTTATTGTATGCGAATCCTAACCATTTTCAAGGTAGTTTGTTCACCAACATCTTCAAAATGGGCAATTAGGATGATCCTATGTCATTTCCGTGCTCTGCTTTCTACAAGTCTCATCCTCTATAACTATTGACATGGAGTTCTCCATTCTCTTGTTTGGATAGGAAACCATCTCAGAAGATGGCCCCTCTTCATCAAACATTTCTGCTTCCAATTCATCGAAAGATCAACTCGTGCAGCAATTTCGTGGTTTGTTCTCCAACTTGTTATATCTAGTTGCATAATCTTTAGCTGCGTAAGTTTTCCAGCATTTCAACAACTATGAAGCAGAAAAGGAAGCTTGTAATTTAGTTAATCATGTGTAGACTGAACATATGGATGGCTCCAACTAACTCATCAGCCTATGGCCTTCAGATATTCTCTTTAGAAATTGATGCTGGTGTGCCTTTCTTGAATTCTGGTTCCTCTTTTTGAGAATTCAGTTGGATTTTTTTTATGAGGCGATAGTAAACACATACTCTCAAGCTAAGGGTCTCCACGGAAACAGTCTTTTATCTCTTTTAAGATGAGCGTACGACTGCGTATATCCTACCCTCCCCAAACCCTGCTTCAATGCGAGATTCACTGAGTATGTTCAATTTGGTTTATAGTAAACGCATTCAGCTTTAGCATCCTTATGATCACTGAATCATGAAGCACTCACTGCAGTTTCGTGTGACTTGTATACAAGCCTATGATCTCTTTCGAAACGAATAAGTGAAATGTTTTCAGCTCAACCATTTCCTCATTTAACGCTTCACCTTTATGATTTCTCGTTATTCCAGAGTTCAAGCGACGAAAGAGGCATAGGAGGAAGCATGTTGAGAACCAAGAGCCATGCCTCATGAGGGGTGTCTATTTCAAGAACTTGAAATGGCAAGCTGCCATTAAAGTTGACAAGAAACAGATCCATTTGGGAACCGTCGGCTCCCAAGAAGAAGCTGCCCGGTTGTATGACAGGTATTGCTACTAACCCAACTCTTTGTGCATGCGCACAGCTCTTCATCCTACGAGGTTATGAGTTCAAGATCCTATTCTCACTCACTAAATCAAACCAAACCAAACCAAACCAAACCAAACCTAATATACCCAGTAAATCCCGTCCTTAAGTAGGATTTGGGAAGGGTGAGTACACAATCGTACCCTTATCTCTTTAATGAAACTGTTTCCGTAGAGATCCTATCTCGAAACCTACTTTCAACTCACTGAAGGTGTTAATTTTCTTCAAATTTCCAGGGCGGCCTTCATGTGTGGTAGGGAGCCTAACTTTGAACTATCTGAGGAGGAGAAGCAACACCTGAGGAAGTATAGCTGGGATGAGTTCTTAGCTATGACTCGTTCGGCCATCACCAACAAGAGTGAGACTTATACATATATGTAAGCAATACGTTTCATTAACAAGGACATGCTGCAGAAGAATTGTAATTTCTTTTCCCGATTTGCAGAAAGCCAGAGAAGAATTGCAACGAATCAAAGAAAATACCCAGACACTGAGTGGGAGATGGAGGAAGAACAAAATGGTTCTTCAGCTTCAGGAGACGACACAGCACGTTAGCCTTCTTTGTACCAATTTGCCATGAGAGCTTAAAGATAGCTCCTCGCAGGGCATAGTGCAAACTGCAAATGGATTTTCTGCCATTGAAGTAATCACACGATGCAACATCCCATTACTGTTTTGCAATTATCATAATTCATATCTTTTGTTATTCATTTGTTGCTTCATGGTGGGAATTG
>JAOWBN010233965.1:0-12434 GCA_028565015.1 Pinguicula moranensis
CCAAAATTAGCATATGATTAAGAGATTTCACATGAACCATCCTAATAACAAATGTAGACCATAATATTAGCAGACCATCGGATGCACGTTGACTTGGACTGTATGCCCGAGAAAATTCAAACTTTCTCCATAATCTTGTAGCCAAGAACAAGTCCACTTTCTCCTTTTTTGTTTCCCGTAGACATAGTACATCAATATGGAATTTTAGAGCTAATCTTTTAATCTCTTTTATCCTGCCAGAGGATCGAAGGCCACAGACGTTTATAGATAATATTTTCATTGAAGTTAGGGATGAACAATAGGTTCCACATCAGTAGGAGCGTTAGCAGCATCTCTCCGCTCCAATTCAAGAAAGCGAGCCACCATTTCGTTATCTGAAGAGTTGCTTTATACCCCCAGTTTTTTGCTTAGATTCCATATATGTTCAGCTTCTTCTTTGGATCCCAAAATTGATTTGACCGAAGAATTTAACTGAGATATATCATTGTCATGAACTCCAGACTTTCTGCCAAGGATCCTTAGAGGCGCCTCTTTGGCAACACCAGAAGCACTGGACAGAAGGCATCGTTTTGGTCATTCTAATGCAGGGAAGGATCTCCCACCGTATCAAAAAATTCTTTCGCAATTGAGATGCATAAAAGAGGCTCTTTTCCATTGAATTTCGCAGGGATATCTTTTCTTTTCCAAGTCACAGGAATCATCAGAGGCCGAGTTAGTTGATTTTCTAGCTGAACTTCTTTACTTTTTTCTTTTTCAAGAGAGTTAGCTAGTAATTCATTTATGTCAATTCCTTCCATGGGGACTGTTACACTATCCTGATCTTTTGTTTCGCTAGCTGAAACTCTGTCGATATTGCACTCAGTTTTTTGAGGTTGGTTCAAAAATTGTGTCCGTTTCCTGAGAAGAATCTGCATTGGCCATAGGATTATCTAACTTTATTTGGGATGATTTCAGAGGTGGGAAGTTTACATCTGCTGCATCAGACTTCGAGAATAGACGAAAAGAATTAGACACTGAAGATTCCCAGTGTTGAGCCATCGGACGTTCTTCGTAGACATGTACAGAAAACCATTCCAAACCCATTTCAATACGAACATGCTCATCAATATTTTTAGGCTCACGTTTAGTCACATATACTCTCGCTCCATATTTGTACTCTTGGACATTTGTTTGTCGAAACATATGAACTCGCCAAATTCTTCAGTTAATTCCTCGAAAAAGCAGGGTACCAAAATTGAAGGGGCGTACCTTTAATTTGTAGCCAAGACTTCCGACTATCCCCCTCCGTCTGAGACTTCCACATTTTAGCATTTAACAATCCCACAGAGTTTTGGAGAGCCGGATCACTTAACAGTTTTCTTTGCCTATCTTCAGCGTTGAAAGGCAACAGAAGTTCTCCTCCCTCCACTATGATCATTTTACCATCACTGAGCTCATTATCAATTAATAAACTTTTAATCGTCGCAATATTTGTACCTGGTATGGATCTAGCTATTAGACAGCGCTCTAGCCATTCTTTATGTGACTGATCAGGATTCAATTTCAACACCTTCTGAGGCAAGATTTTGGAGAAAACTTCAAAATCCTTTGTACCAAAGTTTTTGTCCAGAGGAGGACCAGGAGTTGCCTTCCTCATTGTCTCAGAATCTCTCGGCTTAACGTATCTAATAAAGAGTTTATTTGCACCTATCCATATTCCATTCATTTCTTGCTCAAGTAGTATAGGATCAGGACCAAGAAAGAACCGTATAAATGCATATGGACGTTTACCCTCCGGCAACTTCGGCATGTACACATCACTCAAATTGCCAAATCCTTTGAAGATGGATCGCAGGTCAGCTAGCATTGTAATCGGAGGAAAGTTTGTAGTGTAGAAAGATATGCTTTCATATCTAAGTCGTTGTACATATGCAGGCAAAGGGGAATTGCGACCATTGTTCGTCTGATTCAATTTACTTTTGTTTTTCCTGTTGCTGACTTCGACCCATGGACCAACTTCATCACACACTTCCACATTGGCCTCATGAGGAACATTACCATTGTTAGCAGAAGCAACTTTCTTTTCCATAAGCTGTTCTTCAGACACACGAGGAACCCATTGCTTTATTTGAATAGTTCCTCTGTTATTTTTCCGGGAAACAAAATCAGGGCATTCGATTGCTACAGACGACTCATCGACCCTACCAGCATCACCGCAAGCTCTATGGACCAGATTAGGCATCATAGCATGGTGCCCGGCTTCAACACCCGGACTATCGCCTCTCTCAATCAGTCCGTGTGGGTCGGAAGAGTCACCCGCCTCATTGAAAATCTTCGGCTCTAAGAGGGACAAAGCAGTATGGTGCCCGGCATATGCATCCCGACCATCACCTCCTGCAATCGGTCGAGATGGGCCAGAAGAAACACCAACTATCAACCCTAACGTTGCCGCAAGATTTTCCTTCGCTAACCCCATATCCAGACCATCACCAACCATCATCACGTCGAGAAGACCGGTCGAAATGCCATCGCCCGTAGGCAGACACTTCTTTTCAACTTTCTCCAAGTCATTGGAGCACATTTTTACTTAGATTCATCGTTTACAAGATAATCAGCCGCTGTTTTTTTTCGCACCTTTTTCGCACCATAATTGCACGCACTCCGGGTCATAACCATGATTTGAACTTCTCCCTATTCTCTAATTGCTCAAGCCGATCATGTAGAGGCTCGAGTGCTTCTTCCATCAATCTTCTCATTTGGGTCGTGATATCTTGTACGAGCAATCTTTGGTCCGCGGGTTGTGGAAGATTGTCAGTGCCATCCTCTTCATTGTTTTGTTGTGACATTTTGTTCCTGCAATAAAGAAGTTAGTAGAAAACAATTCCCTTTCCACTCGCTCACGTGTTTCTCTAAACAAGGTTTCTCCTCTCGTGTTTGTTCAATTTTGGCTTTTCTTTCATTTAATTGAACTCACTCCTTTCACCTTTTTTAACTCTTAGAAACTTTCCTTTTTGCCTCTTGTCCAACCCTCTTTGTAACTTAATCCAAGCTTGCTAAAGTCTAGCAATGGTCATAACAACTGGAACTTGAGGAAGTAGATTGTTCTTCCAAGTGGTTGAAATCACACGAAACTCAAAATGAGAAATAGAACTAACATGAACCAAAGAAATGCTCAAGTGATCTCTTTTTTATTGTGGCTTCTTTTGGTCAAGAGAGGGGTTCTTTCTTTTGTGGCTCATTTCTCTCTTTTTTTTGTTTGAAGGTTCGGCTGCGCCCCTTGCTTTTGACTTGACCGAATTTTTTTTTTGGGTATAAAAATTAGCAAGGAAAATTACAAGAATGTTAAAGATAGTTCTACCACAAATGTGATGACCCTATGGTTAATTTTGAGCCGTTGACTAACACTACTAAGGGTAGCCCAACGTTTGCTCAAATCTGAGCTTTGATACCACATGATGTGAACTTAATCAACTTGTGATTAAATCCACGAATAAAATGATGGTTCGAGTTTCGAATCTATGATTAAACGTTGTTGAGTATTTAACCCTTCACCTATAATTGAGGTGAGAACTAAGTCTTAGTGTGTTTTGAAATGTAAACGTCACTAAAAACCAAAATAAGTCTTAGATAAGTTGAAAGAAAGTTTTGAAAAGACTAAAGGAATCAATCCCAAATGTCTCGCAAGCACGAAATGAACTAAGGCTCTTAAGTTTCCAGCAAGGCCTTGGCCATGGTTCGAACTCTAGGTGATTAAATGTTTCCTTGACCGAATTGATGGAGTGGTGATGGTCCAAGAACTCTTCCTCTTGACCAACCAATGAAGCATGTCCTTCATTCTTGGTCCACGTACAAGACACTCCAACCTTGATCATCATCTGTTGTTCAAACCACCTCCAAGCCCTTCCACCTTCACGCGTTTTGACTCTTTCCTTTCATGACAACATGTTGGTCGTGCCTTTGTGGAGTATTAGGGCCTAAGTGGGCTTGTTGTCCATCTATTGGACTTGAATGCATATGCAAGACATGGGCCATAGGTAGCTCTTCTATTGGGACTTCTTCATCATATGACTTAATTAGGGAAATAAATTGGACTCCTTGAAATGTCTCCAAAGTAGCTTTGGCCCACATAGAGTGTAGGAACAATGCAAGGCCGTCCTTGAGCTTCTTTAGCCTAGATCTAGTGATGGGGCCTTCGGGTAGCTCCAAGGGATCCATCGGCTCTCTAGTGGTTTGTCTAACCGAAGGTTGTGTGGCATGGATCTCATCAGGTAATCCCATATAGGATCATGGTAAGGTTGTTGCCTTGTAGTTTAGGTGCCATGCAAACCTCTCGGCCAGTTCAGCCCTCATATTCATACCAAAAAGCATGTTTCTTGTAAAGTTGATTAATAGGCAAGCTGTGTACCGTCCATAGGACGATAAGATGACAGTCATGACCCTTGGCAAGTAATAAAATAATAGATACCGGTGTTGGCTTGATAAGATGACAGTAAAGACTCTTGCTGCTCATATTCTAAGTCATAGGGGAGCTGTGTACCAGCTAGGGATGATAAGTTGACATCTACGATCCTTGATACGCAATAAAATAATAGATATGGGTGACCTGCTCAGTAGAGGAGTTTAGAGATCATTGATGTATTTTCCTTATTGTGTGTCTGATTGGTTGGAAGTGCGATCTGTGCTCTTCAGTTGAAACCCTTTCCTGTAAATATGTTTTATTTTAATAAAATTTTGGCTTAATAAAAAAAAGTTGATTAATAGGCTAGAAATCAATTCAAATATCCTCCTCATCACCAGTACATTCTCAAGATTTCCAGATGCAAATAGCAGCGTATCATCAGGGTACTACAAATGAGATAAGGTAATTGATCCTACCTTGACAGCCACCAATTTCTTCAACTCAACCCCCATGTTTAGTAGTAGATGTAGCCCTTCAACGATAATAAAAAAACAAGAATGGGGATAGTGGATCGCTTTGTCGGAGGCCTTTCATTCCCTTGTGCTACTTCAATTTATCAGGACCGCATCATGAGGGGTAGAGATGCACTCCAAGATCCATGCTATCCACACTTGACAGAAGCCTAATTTATGCATCATGGACAACAAGTAATTCCAATCCACGTTGTCAAAAGCCTTGGAAAAATCTACCTTGAATAATATTGCAACCTTTGTATATTTCTTAATACTGTATATTGCTTCATTAGCCACAATAATCCCATCCAAAATATGCCTTTCCCTGATAAATGATGTTTGGTTTTTGGATATGATCTTATGCTTACTAGCTTAAGACTATTGGCCAACAACTTAGATAGAATCTTATAGCTACAACCTACTAGAGATATAAGTCTGAAATGATCCAACATGATCGGATTGTTGATCTTTGGCGCCAAAGTTATAAATACAGAATTTAGGCCTTTGCGAAGTCTTCCCTTCCTATAAAAATCCATTATGAACTCTATAAAATCTTATTTAAGAGTTTCCCAGTGCTACTGGATAAAATGGAAACCAAATCCATAAGGGCCAGGAGTTTTAGTAGCAAAGCAACTCCAAACCGTGGCTTTTACTTCAGCCTCAGTGAAAGATGAAATAAAAAAATTTATTATCCGTCACAGAGAGCACTGATAAGGCAAGTAGATTTAAAGAAGGGCGGTTCTAGTTTGTAGCTAAGAAGTTATTGACAAAAGTGAACTTAACTCCTGTCTTAATATACTCTACATCCTCTGACCAGTTTCCCTTGTAAATAAAGCCCTCTAATATTGTTCCTCCTTTGATTCTCTTTAAATCTAGCATGAAAGTATCTAGTGTTGTTATCTCCTTCTCATATCCACTTTGTTCTGGACTTTTGTTTTAAGTATAGATTCCTTACTGAAGTTATAATGTTGAGGCAAAGGCCATATTTCAAGTCTTTGTTATTGCTCTGCCTCAGTAAGACTCCTCTGCTCCGCTGATTCATCCAAAGTGGCCAACTGCCTTCTTAAGTCTTCAATTCTTTTGCCGCTTTGCCAAACTCTGATTTGTTCCAAGCACTAAGCTTTGGTCTTAACTGTGTCAATTTCTCATGTAACATATATCCATGGAAACCATCCGCTTCCATTCTATTCCATTCCGAGGAGACTAAGTCAGCAAAACTTTTTTCAAAATCCCAGCACTCCATTGTTTTAAAAGATTTAGGGCCCTAGTTTGCCTACTCTATTTTGATCAAAATTGGCATTTGATCCGATCCTTCTCTGTCTAAGCCGATCTAGTACCTCAGGCCACTACTCCAACCAAGAATCAAATAAAAGGAAATTGTCCAACATGTTGGAACAGGCTCCACCCCATGTAATACAAGTGTATCTAGTCTGATGGAGAGGCACATCAATTAGGGTCAAGTTAGTGATAAAACTACTAAACTCCCTCATTTTAGATACTGGAAGAGATGCATTGCTTATCCTCTCCTCTGAAGATTGAATTGCATTAAAGTCACTAGCAAGGCACCAATTTGTAGTAGGATCCCTTGCAATGAACAGAGCTATTTTGGACAGAGTTCTCTTTTCAGCCGCTGATTATAGGGAGAGTAAATGTTGACTATCTTTACAGGGATCGGGCTAGGTCCCCACAAACCTTCGATTCCAAGAACTCCATTGTCAATCCACAAGTTAATCACCTGAAACACATCTTTATCCCATATGCATAACAAACATCCAGAGATGCCATTAGCCTTGTTATATTTCCAATCAAAATTCCCATTTGGCCACAACTGTTGACATTTCCAGAAATTAAGATCTCTGCTTTTTAACCAATTCTCGGACTTCCATTCTTTTATTCTTCAGATCGAGACCTCGACTATTGTACAATATTATTCGCATCAGGAGAGAACTCTATTTAACAAAGTTGTACTCGAACCCTGCTTACTATTCAGCGCCAAGTCCCTTGCATTCATATCTTCTATTCAGTGCAATAGTTCTTCCTTGGGGGAGTTCAAAGATACCCATATATCAATAGCTAGATTCACCACTGCCTCTACCTTTGAATCCCTCTGTTAATCCAATAGATTTTGTAACTCCTTGTTCAGTTCGTCCGTTAAATCCACCAAGGTGCACACTGGACTCTCCTAAATCTTTTGTGTGTGTTCCCTATTCCAGAGAGCTGATTCAAGTCCAACACTTGAGATAGAGTGCACTTCCTCCTTTATTGCAGCTAAAGAACCATGAGAGAGTTTCAAGAGAGCATAATACCGATTGGATCCAACGACTGAGAGCTCTGCATTAAAGGATCTTTTGATTGTAAGAGATGTTGTAGGGGAAGCTAATAGAATTAACCCGATTTATTTGAATTATGTAAAGGCATTTCTTGGCTCTCCGAATTTGTTAATGGGGAGCAGGTCAGTGGTCTAAGGCCCACCCTTGAATGTTGAATGGCTAATAATGCTGTAAAACCGCTATGTTGGGCCTAATGTAACAGCATTGCATACAATAAGGGGGGATTATAGGCGGGAAATCTTTATCTTCATCATCTGACTGTATCAACTTTTCATCTGACTGTATTCCTCAATAATAGACAAGCCCACCTCACGTGAACCAATCAAAGAAATTTCTCTCACCTCAAATTCATCCCCATAAGCCGGGATTAGAGTTTCGCATACGAGCGGTCCGAACCACATCAGACCGTTTTAAAAATGGGTTTGGCCCGTATCCGCCCATTTTTTAAAAACCCGAAACTGTATCTGCATGTTTTTAAAAAAATGAATTAAACCGTTTGAAGCCGTTTGAACCGTTTAGGGTTTATGGTGGCCGCTTACCCCATTTACGGTTTAGAGTATCAGTTTAAACTATTTAAGTTCTCAAGGTTTGAAGCGGGTCGTATTTATAAATATATATAAACTTATAAACTTGGGTATATATTTATAAACTTAGAGTAAATATATATAAACTTATAAGTAAGTTTAAAAGTTACAAGTTTATACCCTAATTTATAGTTCATACCCAAAGTTCATAAGTTTATAGGTTTATAACTTTATAGTTACAAAGTTATATTCTTAAGTTACAAAGTTTTAAACTTATAAACTTAGGATATGAAATTATAATTTTATATAAACAGTTAAACTCAATGTATGAACAATAAATTGTACTATAAACTTATAAATATATATAAACTTAGGGTATCGAGATAAATTATAAATTACAAACTTATATAAACTTATAAACTTATTTTATAAACTATAAACTAAACTATAAACCTATAAACATATATGAGTTAAGGTATGAAGATGAACTATAAACTATAAACTATAAAGTTATATTATAAGTTATAAGTTTATTTTTAAAAAATTATACCTATAAATGTTGTATTAAGTTATAAGTTTATATTATTATAATTCAAAATTCTAACCCTTACCCTAACCCCTAATTCGCAATATATGTTTAAACTCGGAGTAATATATGGGACATGTATAAATTTAAAAGAAAATTATATTATAATATGATTTTTAAAAGAAAAATATGATGAAGTATGATTTTTAATAATTTTTTAATAATTTTAATATTTTTTAAAATTTGTAATATTATTATATCAAAATTATTTTTTAATAATATTTAATAATTTTTTAATTTTATTTTAAATTTTAAAATATTATTATAGCATTATTCTAATAATTATGGGGTTTAAAAATTTATTATAAACAACATAATGAATGAAAAAAAAACATATTAAAAAAAAAAATACAAAAATGGTTTAAATGGGCCTCGCCCTTTTTCGCCTGGACCAAATTTTGAGAAATCGCGCACGCCCGTTTTACTAAATGGTTTGGCCAAACCGTCTGTTTTTTAATCGCAAACCTTATTAAACCTCTCGTTGTTGAACAGGCGGGTATGAAAATGGTCTGGTACAGGCCAAAATGGTTTGGGACCATTTTTCACAAACCGTATGCCTCTCTCTAACCGGGATCCTCTAAGCGTACTAAACATCCAAAGATTTTTCATTCCTAGGGATAGATTGATGTGATTCAAGTTGCACCACCTAAGGCCGAGACAACTCCCCGAGGAGTAGACCATTGTGAGCTTCCAATTGGACCTAAAACTCGAGCAAGGATGAAAGAAACCAAGGTGGGCCTTGATTTTATGATCCAAGATACATGGACCGAAGCCTTGATCGGCCCAACAAGACCTACAAACCAAGTAGGTGGTTTGATCCATTTGATTAAAGCCCATGCATGGGATAATGGACTCCATGGCTCTTTGCCAAAACCCATGCACAAAGAACGTTCCAAGAGCTCATTCAAGCAATTCACGTGCAAATTAGGATGCAAATTGCAAAGTGAAGATGTCATGCAAGATGTCCATGCATGGCAACACTCACATCCACCCATGGTAACAATGAAAGTCCATTAACCATGACTTCATGCATGGAGAAAAGAGCCCACTTTGTGCATGAAATAAGGCTATGCAATCTCATGCATGAGACAATGCAAAAGTCACGTACATGGTTGCACGAAAGTAATGAAGTTGTCCCCTTCATCACCATGCATGCACAAGTGCAAAGGAAAAGGCCACACATAAAACGTTCAAGAGTCCAAGTAACGGGTCAAAGCCATTCATGGATGTGAAGATAAAGGGTCTTGTCATGCCTTGGTCGAACAAAAGAACAACTTGAAGGTCTTGGACTTTTGCAAGTCCAAGACAAACACTTGGAAGGATGGTAGAACCAAGAGTCTTGGTCAAAGTTTTCATTTAATGCAAAATGTATCTAGACTAGTTAAATTCATGTATATTGTAGCCTATAAATAGGCAAGGGTCGAACTCTTTAGGTAGTTTAGTTTTGATTTGTAAGCTTGATGCTTTTGAGAGACAAGTTCTCCTTAATCTTTTAAAGATTTTCTTTCCACTTATCTATCACTTCGTTTCAAGTTGTAGTGGCATCGAGCAAGACTTATCGTTTGGTTTAGGTTGAGAAAAGTTCTCTTCTTGGATCATTTGTGGCATCTTTTTCTAAGAAATACACGTAGACTTGGTCCCATATCTTTATGGGTTATGGCTCAAGTGCTCAACAACATTTTTCAAATTTTGATCCTTTTGAACCTCCAATTTTGTATTGGGTTTAGCCACAAGTTGGCTAGGTTCATATCATTTGGTATCAGAGCTCAGATTTGAGCAATGTTGGGCTATTCTTGGTATTGTTGGTTCACGGTTCCTTTATAGCTGTAGGGTCACCCTCCATTATGATATCATTCTTGGTATTTTTTTGTCCTGTTGGTTCACAGTTCCTTTTTATGTTACCGTTATATCTTTTCATTTTGTGTATTCTCCATTTTCAAGTGTATACCTTGCTGAATTTTTCAAAAAAAAAAAGAGGAAGTTAAGTCAAAAGCAAGGGGCAAAGGCCGATATTTTCCAAAAAATAAATAAATCATCAAGCCAGGAAAATCAAAAGCGTCTCTTGAAAAAATAAAGAAAGAAGAAGGAATTGGTTCAGGAAGTGAGCTCTTTCTAGATAGGGAAAAATCAACTTTCATTCGTTTAGTTTTTGTTTTGATCCTTCAAAATGTCTACATGTGAACACTCCTAAAGGCCACCCAACTTTCATCGAGTTTCGGTACTTGTAAGTCAGTGCTAGACTTGACAAGTTGTGGATTGAGTCCTAAGATAGTCGTTAAAGGACATATGGGAACTTGGGAGGGGAAAAAGGCGAAAGGGTGAGATCATTCGAGTGAAAAAGCCAATTGAGTGCAAACACTAGTGTGAGACTTATTGAGGAAAACACCGTGAGCGAGCGGCAAGGTTCTATTATTTCTAACATGTTTTCTTGCAGATAGACCTCTATGGCTACTAACAATGTGCCCGATCGTACACCATGACGAGAGGATCAAAGGTCATTGGTGCAAGGCTTGACGGCCCGAATACAGCGTATGCATGAGTGGATGAATGCCATCAAGGGCTTGTGCGCCTCAAGTAAAACCAACAGGGGCAAGACATGTGCTGCCAAGGAGACAAATAGAGGAAACAATCAATGAACAACTGGATCGCATAGAGAGATGGAAACCTCAAGGCCAGCCACGACGTAGCACGAAGGAAACACCTATGACTACGAGAAGACCACCATGGGAGACAATCTCAAAAAGAGATGAGCCACGCCTATCCAAAGTTGCACCCTCTAAGGAGGCTAAACCAACAAACGCTGGTACCATTGGCCACATTCAACCTTCTATTCTACGACCCCGTGATATCCACTGTTTCACATGTCAAGGGCGGGGTCACACGTCCATACAATGCCCAAACAACAAAGTGATGAAGATGAGCACCCAAAAGGAGCTTATGGTGAAGAATGCTAAACCCACAATTACTTACATCTCTGGTTCCATGAAAAAATGGGTAGACACCATCTTGCGAGATTTGAATGAAAGGGAAAAAAAGAGCGTGAGAGAAAGAAAGAGTGAGAAAAAACAAAAGAGAAAAAAAAAGCCAAAAATGAAAAGAAAGAAACAAAAGAGGGTGAGAAAAAAAGTGAGGTGAGAAAAAAAGAGAAAGAATCCAAGTGTGAAAAGAATTTGAGTGGAAAAAAGAAGTGAGTGAAAATCCGAGTAGAAAAGAAGAAGGGAGAGGGGAGAAAAAGAATGAGGTGAGCCACGAAAAACTTATTTTCCTATTAACAATCTCCTCAATTCTTAATCGAGCAAAATTGTTTCTCTTTTTCAGGGATGTACAAATGATATTCTTGAAGAATTCTCCCTTCATTAATTTCTAATCCATGAGAATAAGGGCCACATTGACTTCAAAATTGGAACATCATTAGCTAGGTTCATTTCATCACCGTCTTGTAGTTACCTGCAAGGGTTTAATCCACAGAGAAATCAAGAATGTGATTATGGGAACTGGACAAATGGGTGTGTGAGAAGTGTCCTTATGAATTGCTAGGGAAATAATGGGACCGTCAATGGTGGAAGAGAAGAGGGGTATTTGAGGCTCCAAATGAACAAAATCTCTGGATATTCGGATCGATGGTCTGGCTGGAAAATCAGTGTGAAGATCGATGCTTGAGAAATTGCTCGTGCATAGCCTACGCGTTTAAAGTTGGTATTGGGTGTATGTTTTGGAGTGGAACTTTAATCGACGTTTGGAAGTTTGCAACTAGTTCCGGCTCAGATCTTTATATTCGTCTGGCTGATTCAAAACTTGGTAATCACAGTTCTTTCTGGTTTCTTGATACTTTTATTGGGATTTATGCTTTGTGCTTCAACTCTGTGATGGTCGTTGTTCTTTTTAGCTCAGTTAGTAAGAAAAACAATATAAGGACTGTGATAATTGGAGTTATAGTTGGCTTTGTTATTATATCATGTGGTTGTGGTGCGTATTTTGTGTTGGAAAGTGATGGTTAAAATCAGGTGTAACGTTTGTGGAGTTAATCCTGTTAGGTATGTGACCTAGAGCATTGGGCTCTTGTTAGTTTCATGTATACTGGATGACTAAAATCATTTTGTTCCT
>JAOWBN010233976.1:0-12432 GCA_028565015.1 Pinguicula moranensis
ACTCAATTCCACCATTAGGTGTGTAATTCCAGTATCAATTCCAAGTTAATTCTCAGCATGGGATTGTTAGTAAACGGGGCCTGAAGAAATTACCGCGTCGGCTCTTGCCCTAATTTGCTCCAGGGCGAGGAGTTGATAATAGTTCTAAAAAAATTGAGCGGCCGTCAAAATTTTCTCAGCAAAAATAACCTTTAATTATAATTATCCAAAAAATAAACATCTATAAATATACTCATTTGAAGAAGAAAAAAGGATCAAGTCTTGAAGAAAAGCATCACTGAACTTGAAATCTAGTTTTCCTAATAATAGTGCATTTTCATCTTTCAGCCATCACTCTCAAGTCATTAGCATAAATATATCGAGTAGATCAATGAGAACTTTGAATAGTATTTTATACACTTACTGCGCCTGGTCTGTCCAGCACATCTCCAAAGAAAAGTCAATCATGTTCTTCTCCAAACATATTGGTCTCCTCAGATCCAATGCACTGCGCAGTATCATGGGATTCGGGGAAGGCTCTCTTCCTATGACTTACCTTGATGCACCTATTCCGACCGAAAAACTAATTATATGTTGGAGCCTTTGGTTGAGAGGATCAGAAAAACGCAAGCGAGGTGGAGGGGTAAATTGTTATCTCAAGGAGGTAGGCTGATTTTGATCAAACATGTGATGTTCAGCTTGCCCCTGTACAAAATGAGTGTTCTTAAATTACCACAGGACATTCTGACCAAAACCAGAAAAATGCTTGCAAACTTATTCTAGGGCAAGACAGACGGTAAGCAAAAGACACACTGGAGAGGTTGAAAAAACATGTGTAAATCTATTGAGAGGGAGGCCTCGGTATCAAAGATCTAGCATAAATCCAAAATGCCATGGCCATGAAATGGTGTTTCAAGATGTTATCCGAAACCAGCATGTGGACTGATTTTTTCAGGGACAAATATTATCGTTTACACCACCTCTCAGAAAGAGAAACCTGCCAGGCAGACTCTAGATTTTGGAAGGTGGCAATGTTCAATGAAAGTTGAAGTCTTGGAGAATACCAGGGTGGTCATGAAGAGAGGGAACTCATTGTTTTGGTTCAACAAATGGCTCTCTTCAGGTTATCTTTCAGTGCACTCCCAACTTTTGATAAACAAAGGGGCAAAGATCCTTGACTTCACAAAGAATGGTCACTAGGCGATGCAGCAGCTGATACATGCTGTTGGGGAGGACGATGCGGCACAAATTTCCATGACCAATCCCCCAAGAGTTGATGCTCCACCTGATGTGCAAGTGTGGTTGCTTGTGCCGGATGAAAGGTTCTCCCTTAGCACAGCTTGGGAACAAATAAGATTCACAATGGAGGTGCTACCATCTGCAGCAATCATTTGGAGCAAATTTCTTCCCACTAAGCTATCGATCTGCCCATGGAAAGCTTGGTTTGACAGCCTTCCCACAGATGATCTGTTAATCAAAAAGGGTGTCCAACTAGCTTTCTCATGTCAATGTTGCACTGCTAAGCAACAGGAAATTATGAACCACATACTTTCGGGGAGCGCCTTCGCAGCTGAGATATGGGACAAAGCTGCAGCTTTAATGCGAATTTACTTCACTAATCCAGCATCTTGGAGGTCCAGAATCATCCAATGGAGTGACATGGCAACTAAGTCAGGTTTGCAGGGTATCATTTCATCATTATTGCCTGGTATTATAACGTGGTGTCTATGGTTATGCAGGTGTTGCGCGAGATTCAAAAAGATACAACATTCAAAGGACAAAGTTTGGTCGGATATCGGGTACTTAATTAATGTCGTCATCAATAATTCTAATATTCCTGTCAAAATGCAGGTCCTGGACTTTCAACTTGAGAGGTGTCTACATCAATATACGCAAGAAGGAGAGAAACATAATCTTCATTGTCTGCTAGCAGAAATCGCCACATGGTTAGATAAAAGTCAACACAGACGGCCGCAGCTTTCGAAATCTGGGAAGCTCCGATGGCGGAGGAATTGTCAAATATTCAAATGGAGATATGCTGAAATCTTTCTCAATGCATTTTGGTTCTGGTACCAACAATGAGGTAGAAATGCGAGCTGCACTTGAGGGACTTCATCTGTGCAAGGATGTTGGCTGACATGACATTCTACTGGAAATAGATGCCAAATTACTGGAAGATTGGATACTAAAAGATGATTGTCACTTATGGTATTTATGGGACTACTGGGAAGAATTTAGGAGGATAAAAGTGGGACTCCGTCTTTATGTCAACCATCAATTCTGCGAGGGCAATGGCATTGCCAACATTTTGGCAAAGAAAGGAGCTGAGGGGGTTACTCAACACTACAATGCTCTGTCTTCACTCCCTAAAATTGCGAGAGGCATGCTTAGACTTGACAAAACGGTTTTACCTAATCTACGTGTACGTTGAGAGGGACACTGCCCCATAGCTACCGCTTTGGCGAGTTGTAAAGGATGACCTCCTTTTAACGCTGGACAACATTTTATTTAATGCAATATTTCAATTAAAAAAACTCCTTGGGTGAAAATAAGTTATATTTCCTCATTTAAATAACAATTTTGACCAAGATATCATTGGCCTAGTGCCATAAAGAATGCCCATGTGATGTATATGTTGGAGAGATCAAGGGTTCAGCTCTTGGTATTTTTTTATTAAAATAATAATAATAATAATTTTGATTTTTTTTTAATTAAGGTTATGCATTAATTGAAAAGAAATCACGTATATGGACGGGAATCCAATACAAAAGGAGGAAAAAAACTCTCCCCCTGAACTTGATCTAGCTCATCTAAATCTATGTCTAACAATTGGAAGTCCAAACTTTTTGAGCTGAATCATTCCTTTGGCTTTTCGTGGCAATCGATTGTCTTCGATGAACTTCCGTGTAACACCTGAAGATCCCAGCTTTGCTAAATGAACAACTCCATTACCTTCATGATATTGGTGCGTCAACTAAACTCTAAGCCCCTACTTTGAACTCCTTCCAAAAGTCCCTTAGATACCACAAATGGCAGGCATTCTTTTGGATCAATCCAACTAGCACCATTGAATCTGTTTCCATAATCACATCCAGCCAACCTTCTTGCTTGCATATTCATAATCCTTCCGTAGTTTCTCTGAGTTCAACCCCATTGTTTATGTCATTGCAAAGATGTGTCGCGAATGCTGCAATGCATTCTCTGCGAGCGCCTCTTATGATCCCTCCATCCCCACCCACCTCGAGGGGCCTGGATTGCTGAGACTGCGGCCGTCCGAGTTTATATTCATCCAACCCGCAGGAGGCTTCCTCCAGTAAACCAACATTGCACAATTCTGCTCTCTCCATTTTACCATGATGCCCATTTGTCTTAATAATGTGTCATTCCGCACCTGCAAAGGAAAAGAGAGATTAGCTGAATCTGTGATTGAAAAAATTAATTTCCTCACCTCCCACCAAGTTTGGTCCGCTGTTTTTTGGAAGTCTTCAAAATGGGCCTTGCACCTGCATAGCCATAGACACCATGTAAGGATACTTGGGAATATGGAGCCTAGAAATCCTGTTAGACCTAACCGGCGAGTCATCTCCATCCATTGATGTATTCTGTTTTTTCCAAGATGTAGGATGCGCAAAAGAGATGCCTTGTGTGCAACCTGCCCTATTCCAGATATCAATTGCGAAGGGTTTGTTAGAGAGGATGTTGTCCATGTTTTCCTGTTGACAAGATTCACAACAGTGGCACGAGGACACTGTTGACACTCCTCTCTTGATTATATGATCATCCGTGGGCAAGCAGCATGCCAAGCTTTCCAAGAACACAAGGAAACCTTAGTCGGGAGTGTAAATTTAGTAGACCCGGCCCAATAATAAATAGGCTCGGGCCCGGACCCAGCTCAATAGCAAGCTCGGGCCCTGGGTGCGAGTGCGCATATGGGCCAACTTACAATTGAATGTGGGTTACTCTCATAAAATTTTTAGTACCAAGGTGATTGATTGTAATCCCACATTCTCTTATAAGTTAGATAATATTACATTCCACAACCCGTGTGGAATATATTCTAACACTCCCCCTCAAGTCCAACTAGGCAAGCCCTGTTGAGACTTATTTTTATATATTGTAGACATGTGTACCTCACAACTAACACTTAATGCTCGGAACTCCATTTTATATGGCTGGAAAATTGTGCTCAGAACTCCATTTCATATGGCTGGGCTTGTGCAATTGTGGGTCACATAGGCCCTTTGGATCTTTACTGGGCTGTTAATTCATATCAGCTCTGATACCATATAAATTTAGTAGACTCGGCCCAATAGTAAACAGGCTGGGGCCCGGACACGACTCAACAGTGAACAAGCTCGGGCCCTGGGTGCGAGTGCGCATATGGGTCAACTTACAGTTGATTGTGGGTTACTATACTCTCATAAACACCTTAATACCAAGGTAATTTATTGTAAGCTCACATTCTCTTATAAGTTAGATAATATTACCTTCCATAACCCGGAATATATTATAACATTGAGGTGGTTTTTTCCACATTATTTGTTTAACTCGGATCAGCTGAGCCTTGTCCCTGATAATGTTCCAAGCGGATTTCACTGGAAATTTTTCGTCGTGCGTGGGCATCCATGCAATCAGATCATTCCCCTGCGCCTCTCTTTTGGGTTCAACCTGTCAAATCCGCTACAATCATTCTTGGGTGAATAACTACCGGAGTCTTACAATCACTGAACCAATCTACATTCCCTCCCCGTTGATCTTTTTTAAGCTTTATTTGATAGCCCGGAAAGATGATTAAGCAGTTTTAGAAAGTCTTAAATCAATCAGGCAGTTCGGGTATCGGGCAACATGCAATTAGGCAGTTGCCGCTAAAGGGCATGTAATAAACCACGTTCCCATATGGTTGCCAGCCTCGCTCTCCTGCTAAACACATAAAGCAAACCAAACCAAACCGGATCCAGCATTAATTACTTCAATCAATCGGAATTTTTCTTACAATATTACCCAAAAATATGATCGATACAATTTTCCTTGTACAGCAAAAACAGGTCAGAAAAATAAATGTAATGAAAATATGAATAAGAAAATATTTATATTCTTGTACTATTTCCCGTTTGTCCCCATGTTTAACCAGATTTTGCTTGAACCCTCTTTTTCCTAATTGGACTTAAGAAATTTTCCTCCCCACAAAATTCATTATTCCTTTTCACGATAAATTGATTACATATTTTAATATTTTCCAGTTAGAATATTTTTATTTTCTAATTTATTTCTCATATCTTCTTCAAATAAGAAAGAAAGCAAACCAAACAAAATAATAAAACAAGTTTAGGCTGTTATTTCCACAGCTATTTGCCTAACCCTACACACTAAATTGCAATTAATAGCACTAATTATCATTACGAGTCAATTAAATGTTACTAAGTACTTAATTATTATTCTAAGCAATGTCAAAGTACAGCCCCTGGTAAAAAAAACCATTCATGTGATTGGGATTTTTTTTATTCGTAGTGTATACGCACGTGTAGAATCAACCTTACCGAGAGTGTCTTCTTCGTTCTACTTCGATTCATGATTCATCCCAATGTTTACTAATTTTCCTAATTATAATTCCAAAATTTGACTGGCGAGAGCGTTCTGGTTATGGTCGTTTAATTAGCACACCATTGAAGAAAAAAGATCCCAGTTAATGACCATTTTACTTACTTTCTTTTTGTAACCTTACGAAAGCGGGTGAAACGGCGGCGTATGGTCTTTTAGCGTGGGCCAGTGGCCGACTCTTATGAATGCCTACGTAGAGACGCAAAGAAGATCCATTCCATCAAGTTGTAGCGTAAGCGCCAAAGCCTTCTTTCTGCCTTCTCTCTCTCTCTCTCTCTCTCTTTAGGAGATCCAACGCCTCACATTAATCTAGCGCCACCTGTTGTTAATTTAATTTAGTCTTTTTCCATTGATCTTAGTTGTAGTTTTGTTGTTCATTTCTAAGTTGCTGGTTGTTTAGGTTAGGCCCTTACCCCCTCCCCCACATTCTCCTTCTCCCTGCAAAATTTTCCTCAGAATCATCTCCAATTTTCTCATAAACTTAGTTGTCTACGGTAATGTCTAGATTCAGCCATCCGTAAGTCAACTAAGCTGTTGAAATCTCTATTTCCCTCTCTCTCTCCAGATCGTTGTTTGATCGGTTGTGAATTTTATTCCTCTCGAGATTCGCATGATTTAGCCCACCACAATGCCGGTGCCGCCGTGGCTGGAGAAGCTTCTGACAACCGAGTTCTTCAGTGTCTGCCGGATCCACGGAGACGCCGCTCGGAGCGAATGCAACATGTTCTGCTTGGATTGCAATGTGGAGTCTTTTTGCTTCTACTGCCGGAATTCTAAACACGCGGATCATCAAGTCATTCAGGTTCACATTTTTCTTCTTTTGCCCACTTTTTCAGTTACGCCAGCGAGGACGTTACTTTCTTCAAGTCTACGCAAATTCAATTTTCATTTTTTTTCCCTATTCTTGTGAGGAATATTTCAATGAGAAGCAACTTGTTTGTGTTATGGTTGATTGTGGTTTTGTTTTTCCATTTTCAAAGATAAGGCGATCCTCGTACCACGATGTCGTGAGGGTTTCTGAGATTCAGAAGGCTTGGGACATAAGCGGCGTGCAGACATATGTGATCAACAGCGCGAGGGTTTTGTTTCTTAACCAGAGACCTCAGCCAAAGGGGGCAAAGACCGTTTCTCACGTGTGCGAAATCTGTGGCCGGAGCTTATTGGATACATTCAGATACTGTTCTCTTGGATGCAAGGTTAGTTGCATTACCACTGAGTCTGAGGCTGTTGTGTTAGTATGTGTTGTTATCGATGGAGAAAAGAAAAGTCTTTATCTTTGTCAATATTATTCACTAGCCTCCATTGATGAATTTGATGAAGAATGAACCATCATGATAATCCCATCTCTATCATCACATTAAGAGCCAATGGCCATCATTGTCGTCTTTTTGTTATGTAATGTATGTTTCATTATCATCCTTGCCATAAAGGGATATTTTTCCTTTTTTACGAAACCATGTTCAATTATTAACCCTGTTTTTCTTATTACACTAATGGTTGGAAACTCATTAGCTTGTAGGAATCCAGGGAAACGTCAGTACAAGATTGTCAATCATGCAAAGAGGCGAGGGAGCATCTTCAGCGACGGAAGAGGAAGGAGAATCGCGTGAAGGATCCCAACAAGACATCTACACGCCGACACCAATGCCATCGGCGTCGGCTGCAAGAAGAAGAAAGGGCATTCCACACAGGGCACCTTTTAGGTCCTAGGAAATAAATAGATTTTTGAAAAATACAAAAAAGTCTGATTGAATGAAATCATTCTTATACAACTACTTTACAATACAACTCATACTTTGGGGTACGGGCAATTGTGGGTAACTATTTTCTTTATAAATCATCTATAATTATTTATTTATTTTCATTTTATTTTATGTTGGTATGGGGGGTTGGGTGGATCCGGGTCCTAGAAAGAACAAAACAGGGTGTGGCGTGACTTGTGAGAGGCGCAATAATGGAGAGTTGTTAAATGGATGCATGTAATTAAGAAATGAAAGCAAGAGTTAGTGGAAGTCCGTTCGTTTTATAGTTTTCATGGGCCCGCCTACCCACATGGGCCGTTTATATATAAAAAAATAAAAATAAAAACACTTCAACTAGTTTAGACAATTATTTAACAGAAAAACGAGATCCATCTTTTTGGGTTCTTACCTTTTTACTTCTTGCCTTTCTTGAATGATTTTGGGACTCTCTTATGCTAAATATGTAGAGAAAATGTTTTTTTTTATAAAAAGAAATACAAATTGTTTATGAAATTCGATAATGTGAGCAAGTCTCGTATAATGACGATTCAATTGTACAACAAAAAATCGTCGATTATTCGATTAATTGAAAACTGACGGTTAATCAAACCGAATAATCGAAATATTTTGATTATTCGATTATTCAGTTCGGTTTCGGTTACGATTTTTTATAATCGAAAATTTTTGGTTCAATTTCTGTTATACCGAAAATCGATTTTATTTTCTATATATAGATGAAATAACCTGTTTTATATAACAATAATGTCGACTATTTTAGTTAGTGGCTAAAAGTCATAAGCTCTCCAGCTATTAGTGCTTTACTGATGTAGTTTCAAACAAAATAAATAAATAAATAAGAAATATGAAACAATATTCAATTATTCAGCTAATCAATAATCGAATATCCGAAAAATTTCGAATGAAACCGAAAACCGATTGAACAACCCTAAATGCACGTCACCCTGAAAGAGCTTGAAAAGCAAAGCCATTACTGATCTGAAGTTTCTGGTACCTTTGGGAAAGGGTTTGGGTCCAATTTGAGGCAACAGACAATATTTGTGACCTTATAAGTTTCGATAATACTGCAATTGGGTCGGAGGCTGTTAGTTAGAAAATGATTTTGTAGAAGTGACAGAGAAGACGACTTTTATAACAGAATACAGATTTGGGGTACACAATATATATTCACAAAGGCCTCCTCATTTCACGTGTATTACTTATGAAATATGCATTCACTGGGGGAAGAATTGGCAAACAAGAAAACGAATTTCGGGATGCATGTGAAAAATGATTCTCAGGCCGGGCCAATTAACCTATCAATCACATAATGGACCAAAGAAATTCATTGGTTTGGCCAATGGTGGCCATTCGGGTCTTGGGTCTGGACCTGATGGACCCCTATCACAGTTGAAGGTTAGCCGGCGAGGACTAGGCATGGGCATTCGGAATTCTGAATTCGAAAATGGGAATTTTCGATCCAATCCGAAATGATTTCGCAAATGGAATGTGATTTCCGAACCGATCCGTATTTTATTTCGGAATTCGGAAATTCAGAATTTCCAAATTTCCAAAAAAATAAATTCAAAATTTTGGATATCCAGTTCAAAAAATCAGAATTTCCGAAAAGTAATAATAATAACAAATTATTATTTTGCTCTCCTCGTGGCTCAAATCCTGTGGATCAAATGGTTATGTTTTGGTCCAGACTCCCATCTGAAAGACTGAAACCACGAAAATTATTATGGAGAAGGCCATCATAGATGTATTTCCTGAATCTTAATCTACCCAAAGCCTGAGATAACAGAGGAAAGATCAAATCAGTAAAGGAATAATCAAACAGTTCGATAAATAAACCACTCCTTGCAGTAGCACCCTGTTTGATCAACCAACCCCAGATGGATTGATCTTAGTCTGAAATCTACAAGAGAAATTCACAGTGAGGTAAGAGGTTCCGGCATTGCTGACTCGCGTGGGCCAGCACTACATTGCAGATACAATTACAACAGCACATATCACATGATAAGACAAAAACATCAGAAATTGCCAACGAATGCCACTGCAGATTTAAATTTAGCGTGTTTAACCCTGGAGCTGATCAAAGACTGCAGATCCAACAGCAACTCAGGTTTCTTATTGGACTATGGTTTCCATTATGATATGGAACTCGTTTAAGACAAAAACATCCTCTTCATAGCCAACACAACACCTCACACCTGATCCATCCTCTAACACAAAAAAGCAAAACAAGAAGAATGTTTAAAGTAAAATTAATGACTTAAAAGATAAATCATAATAGCTTCTTTTGGTCTCGTTAGTTTGTCTGAGCCCAATGATGGAACTCTAATTTAAAGTAGTTGCCATCATTCCCTGCTCGTTATGTTAGGGATATTTATCTTCTCTTCACTCTTCTTGAGAGATGGACTGATAGGCTCATCCACATCATCTTTTGCACAACACAAGGACAAACATCAGTTGAGCAATCAACACATATAGCAAAATCTATCATCTACCAGGCATATCAATACATGTCTAGGTCGGGGTCGGTCGGGGTCTCTTTGAATGTGATCCTCTCAACCACGGCTTCCTCTTCTGATTCTTTACCTAAGTCTGCCAAAGAAAAAGAACATACATTAATCTTCTATTATGTCGTTGTTGCTAAAGGATTCAATTCAACTATTCTAATTTCTAAAGCATACCTGAGTCAATTATGTAACACTCTCGATTCGCCGTCTCATTGGTGTGAAAGAAGATTTCTTTCTTATCTTTCAGCCAATCTTGAGCACATATTAAACCCTCAACGGTCTTAGGTTCCATTGAATTTCGGAATACAATAAGTACCAATCCGCATGTGCTAAATGCAGCCTCTGAAGGCACGGTGGTGATTGGTATTGACAAAATATCTCTTGCCATTCTAGCAAGCATTGGATATTTCATTTGATTCTTCTTCCACCAATCCAATACAGAGCATTTACTGTCTGTGTCTTCTTGTCCTTCCTTCAAATATAATTCCAACTCGGTTTGTTGTGTGCATTGCGTAGTTCAGATCTTTTCTTTCCAATTCTTTAGAAGGTTTGAAGTGGGCCCTATCCTCGTCGCCCCAGTATCAGTCACAGACCCACCTACACCATGTTGGCTCGTAGTCACGGAGTTAGAAGAAGAAGAAGATGCTCCGTATAATGAAGTGTATTGGGTAAAGAGTTCTTCTGTTGTAGTCTTGGCCAATGCAGTAGTCTTCTCACTCTCCTCAGGGCTAAGAATATTAGGCAAAAAGAATTCAAACCATACAAGCTTACACTTGGGTTCGAGAACTGTTGCGACAAGTAAAAACCTGAGCATATGCAAAACACCTTATAGAAAATAAATAAGAAGATTATCTAATAAAGTAAATAAAAGCATAGAAAAGAGAATTCAAAAGAACAGTACCTATTGAACCTCTTGATTCATTCAGATCATCCTGTTCAAATTCTCCCCAATACTTCCAATACTTATCGAGCATCTGATCCGTCATACCCTTAAAGAAGAGATCCTCACTCTCTTTGAATCGATCTAGCTGCATCTTAATACGAAACAAGACCTCGAAAAAAATGTGCGCGGTGCAAGTCTTGGAGGATGAGAATGCCAATGTAGCATCATAGAATACTTTCAAGAATTCAATAAAAATATTGATGCTCTCCCAATCGGTGCTCGTAGATTGTCCCACCACAAATGTTTTTTTCCCTTCCTTTCTCATTTCATCCAAATACATTTGTAAAGCAACTTCATGAGCCAACATCTTCTCATACACTTCTCTATGCTTCTGGATAGCTATCAACATGATGTAGGTAAAGTTCCACCTTGTAACCACATCCATCTGCAAGAAACCAATCCCCGTTTCATCCAACCCAACCTTATCAACATATTGCATAAAAAATGTATTCTCAATGAGGTGAAGATTTGACAAACTTTGCCATATATCGCATCCTCGACACTGATCTATCTAGATCAACCAAACTTTCCTTCACAATCAAATTTAGTACATGTGCGGCACACCTCATGTGAATGTTGCGGTGCCCGTCCAACACACCACCCTCAACACGCCCAAACTTCTCTATCTGCCTACCCCTCAGTTGATTAAGCAATGTGCTATTGTTTGATGCATTGTCCACGGTGATTGTTAACACCTTATTGATGCGCCAATCGCTCAATATTCCCTCCAGCACATAAGATAGTAATAAACATGTGTATTATTGAGGGAAAACATCAGCGATTATATGTTAAAACAAATAATCAATCAAAGAAAGTGAAGTGTGATACCTAAGTGGTCAGTGGCTTTCTTAAACCTGATGATCCGCTTGTGCAATTTGAAGTCATGGTCCATAAAATGTGTTGTAACACACATATATACCATGTTTTGAACAGATGTCCAGGTGTTCGTAGTCAAGAAAATCCTGGGACTCAACTCCTTCACAGTATTCGTCAAAAGACTCTTCTCTAATAGGTACACTCCCATGAAATCTCTACCTGTTGTCATGCGAGAAATCATCTTGAATTTTGTCTCGAGAGTCTTTGAATAATTAATCAATCTTGTCTTATGTACAATTGAGAACGGTTGCTCATCCATAATGATAAACTCTGCAAGTGACCGTCTGATCCTTATAGTATCCAACTTATTCATTCTAAGATTACCCAACTGGTTCTTTGTGGCTGTTGTACCATCATAAGTGAACTGTGATTGGTACTTGTCAATTTTCTTTTGCCCATGATGTTCAAGTTTGAAACAACTACTTAAATGGTTCCACAAACTGTTGGTTCCTGATTTCCTACTATCGCATTTGACAGATTACTTGCAGTGATTACAAGTAGCCACTTCATTACATTTCTCATCTTCACCAAACTCCTCAAAGTATTGCCAAACTTCAGAGCGCTTTTTCATCTTCTTCCTTGGCTTTGGAGGTGGAGCTGCTGAAGTTTCACATGACTCTAATAAATCTGCTTCCATATCAACATCTTTAAGAGAGAGAGAGAGAGAGAGAGAGAGATGTTTCTTGTATGCCCCCTTGATGAGTAGAAGCGATAGATGAGGCTGGTCGTTTTATTTTTCCACGACCACGAACATGTTGATCCAAATAAAATT